>JAJSPD010000060.1:0-278426 GCA_021307315.1 Bisporella sp. PMI_857
CAAAAGCATTGGCACATGATGAGAGTTAAGAGGTCAGGTGCTGGCTCTAGTCTGCTTCACCGAATCATCTAGTAGATAAGCACGTAAGAGGGTAGAGACGTTTCTTCTGGAGGGACACCCCACCGCAATCGAAGCATCGCCATTGGAATGTCTTCCGCAACTAAGATTTTCCGCTTTTTAACTTCCGCCTCGGTCATCAGACTTCACCAATGCACATGTTGCGGTAGCGACGAGCCAATGGGACGCGAAACAACTGGGACAATATTATGAGTCTATCACGACTTCCGTTGAATCTTGGACTCCGGATATTATGGAATATCGTAATGCACCAACGGAGAATTGAAAATTGCCCTGCCAAATTGGCATTCAGGTGTGGCCGCTGGTAGGTCCATTATAGCACGTAAACAGTGGGTGTTTGATAATTTCTTCTCTTCTTTCTTTTTTAGCTGCTAGATCTGCTCGCATAACCGTCGGTTACGTATGTCCAAGGAATTAGTCAGCCACTCGTTAGTTAGGAATCAAGGATGATTATCTCTTAAGCGCCCATGGTAACTTCGTGTAACGGTGGGTGAATTGTGTATACGATGTTGTGATAAAGCCCCAGTTGATATCAAGCATAGATACATCACCTGAGACAGAAAAGGGGCGGCGCTCGATGCTGTTTCCGAGCTAAGGCCTTTGTGATATGGTACGGTTAAAGGACCCACCAAAGAGTTGCTAGGCATTTTTGAGGATGTTTTATGTATCTTTGAGCTCATCCAAGACTGGTTGCAAGCGCTGGATTGACTCTCTAATATTGTGTTGAAATTCCGCTGTCTGTCATCAGCAGAAGATAGATATCACAATGCGCAAGCCTACCATCAGGCGTCCCATCAAGCGTTATTGTATGTGTTACTCCATAAGTATGGAGAGTTGCTGGGCTGCTATTGGCATTCGATTGCTGTGGCAGACGTTGAGGTATCTCGAGTCGAGGATATAGGGACGATTCTGGATAATACGTATTAGCTCTAAAGTAGGTATTATATGTGCAAACATACCATGAGAGAAATGTCTGGTATCGTGGTAGAATTTCTGCGGATACAACTCCGGATCTTGTGCCAGGGAGCAGCTGCCTTGTAGTATAGTCCCTGTTTGGAGAGCACGGCTTACCTCAGGGTCGAACATAACATATGCATTCCCTGGGTCCCCCAGCCAGACCTCAATCTCACGGGTGACTGGAGTTCCTTGGGGACTAAGGGTAATGAATCTCCCTGTTGCACAGTGATGAGCGCGGTAGCAGGTTAGCTTACTGAAAGCTCGTGTCCGCGGGGGGAGGTAAAGCATAATGAGAGCAGGATTGCATTCGACCGAGATCGCGTTGGCATGTTCGTCTGGTTTGTGACATTCCGATTATGCTGGGACAAGCTAAACCTAAAGGGCACTAGCACCAGCTCCAGCAGCACTTTCCCTGGATTTCAGTCAGGTGACAAAATTCACATGCCGTAAGTGGGGGGCTCTTTCCACAATCAGCTCCCCATGCCACGCTTGGGGATAAGCCATTTGACCTTTTTTTTCTCCAGTGGATCAGAATTCATGTTACGCACCAATCAAAAGCTGTAGCGAGCTGAGGGTATTTAAATATCTCTTTCGAGCCCAGAGCTAGAAATGGGCTGCTCCGTATTTTCTTCTTTCACAAAAACATTGTCACATTGTCAAATTTTACGACACGTTGTGCCTCTCCAACACTAATAATTGAACAGCATTGTAACTCCCCATAGCTGGTCTTCATTCGTCCTCCTGCTATCGACAGCTTCAGCAACATCAAAAATGGGTCAACCGTCGACCCAGGCTAGCAATGCCATTATCTACCTTACCTATGGTGCTTTCCTGTGCGTTTACCCCTCTATCATGGGAAGACTAGAGTTCGAGGACTAATTTAGGCCAGAATCTTTGGCTGCGCTGTAGCTTGGAAATTGAGACATCAGACAAAGGTAAGTCAACAAGACCTAAAACCTCCTCCGCATTACAAGGAAAGTTTAGTAGACGAAAATTGACCCATTTGCAGGGCGAATTTCTGTCCTCAAATAGGACTCAGACTGGTCAGAAATCTCCTGCTCATGCCTTGCCTCATCGTGATCATTCACTGAACTGCTATCCATTTGACTTCTATTTCGCATACTTCGAGAAGCATTTCCCGCAAATGAATCTCTCTTTTCGTTGCTGAAAGCTAAAACTGTATAGCATTTCCACTGGCTTTGAACTTCATCGCGTCGGGTTAGTAAACCAACACCAACATGTTTTATCAACTGCGGCAGAATACAATACGCCAACCCAGCAAAAGCATGCCGCATCATCGGCCTTTGAAAGAGAATGAGATGTGAAGAGGTTCGTTACTTAGAGATATGGCGTTGGCTTTCTTTCAGTCCTCTACCTCGAAATTATCAATATTTCGAGGCAGAGCGGCCAGAGAGAGACAACGCGGCGTCACTACGGGCGCGGAATCAAAGCAGCTACCATAGATCCAACTTTAAGCAAGTACTTAAAGAGGCCTTTGGTCCTGCCCAGACGAAGCTGAGATTGCACCGTAAATACTCGAACAAGTTAATGCTTGCGTGGGAAAGTGTCTGCCGCTTTGAAACCCCCCTTCCCCTCCACGAATCTGATTGCTAATCTTAGATCTGTTCTTACTTGACAGCCCTTGGATCTGGAATTCTTTTTGCATACCCTCAGCTAGCGACAATAGCTGGTGTGCAAGGCGTTGTTGTCTACGCTATCGCTTCTGCAGCTCCGCTGATGATATTTGCAACGCTCGGCCCTATCATTAGGAAAAAGTGCCCTGAAGGTTTCGTCTTGCCAGAATGGACCCGACAACGCTATGGGATCGCAGCTGCGATTTATCTCAGTGCTTTGACGCTCATCACGATGTTTCTCTATATGGTTGCTGAGCTTTCTGCTCTGGGGCAGGTCGTGACTGCTTTGACTGGGATGGATGGTCTTCCTGTGATCGTCGTCCAGTGTGTTGTTACCACTATCTACACATGTGAGACCAACTGAGGTACTTTCAAAGCATGGCTGATTTAGTATAGCTCTTGGAGGATTTAAAATATCTTTCATCACGGACAACATTCAAGGTGCCCTTGTCGTGGGTCTCGGTTGGTCATTATCTTCAAGTTGGATTGTATGAACTAACTTGAATAGTAATCATTGCTACCATTTCCATCGGCGTCGAGACCGAAATCGACAAAAGCCTAGTTGACTCTTCTGGACTTTTAGACGCAAGCCTTCTCGGCTGGCAACTTCTTTATATCCTCCCGGTCGCTATCCTGACAAACGACTTCTTCCTCTCGCAATTCTGGATTCGCACTTTCGCCTCGAAGACTGATAGGGACCTCTGGATCGGCGTTTCCATTGCAGCCATTGCAACCCTTATCATCGTTACACTCGTAGGCTCTACCGGTCTCCTTGCGACATGGACAGGCGTCTTTGATCCTAACAATCCAGAGCAAGACGGAAGTGTGGCCTTCTTCTATCTAATCAATGAGCTACCCGCTTGGACTGTCGGCTTCGTACTCGTCATGGTCGTTTCTCTTAGCACCGCTGCTTTTGACTCCTTCCAATCCGCCATGGTCTCCACATTTTCCAACGACTTTTGTCGCAACAAGCTCAACATCTGGGTCATCCGCGGTCTTGTGGTGCTGATCATCTTCCCTGTTGTAGTCATCGCCCTCAAGGCGCCATCCATCTTGCAAATCTATCTAATCTCCGATTTGGTCTCCGCCTCCACGATTCCAGTGCTGGTCCTCGGACTCAGTGATCGTTTGTACTGGTGGCGCGGTTTCGAGGTTATCGTAGGTGGCCTTGGAGGCATCCTCACTGTCTTCATCTTCGGTACAATCTACTATGGCAACGCACTCGATGGTGGGAAGCTCATCCTGCTGGAGAACGGACTTTACGCCAACGACTGGAGCGCCTTTGGGGCCTTCGTCGCCGCGCCGATCGGAGGACTGCTCTGGGGCTTCGGAGCCTGTGCGTTGAGACTCGCAGTTCACTTCATGATTGCGAAGGTTAAGGGGAGGCGATTTGATGCATTAGATCGCCCAGCGTACTTGCGCCATCAGGTTGAGGGCGGCAACGAGTATGCTGAAGACGACGAGGTTCATGTCGCTAGAGATGGTCTTGTAACTGTGGATCATAAGGGCAAGTTCTTTTGAGCCTGTGATTGGTCCGCAGCTCAGAAGCAGAGTGATCAAGAGAGATTGAAGAGGACGAAGTAGAAAGTGGTGGGGGCTGAAATGGTTGGTGACGTGGGTGTGTACAAATTTGATTCATGGTGATAGTGAGCTGTTCAACAAGCATATATATTCGATACAGGGAAAGATACCGAGTAATTTTTGAAGGTGATCCACAAGCACATATGAGAACGTTTTTTACTAAATGACCCCGATGCATGCTGTCCTGTCACATGGTTCTATTCTCGCCATCCACAGAACTGCAACACGTCCCATACCGAAAATACTGTTCACGAGAACCGCTTCCTGTAAAGTTAGAAGTCTTCATTTGAACCAGAGCCCCATTCATTCACAGTCTCATTCTATTCAAGCGCGTCCCATCAAGATGGAAAGTGAACTAAGGATTATAATCCCGGCTCTGTGTACATATTTTAACGCTTCGTAAAGGATGTTTCAGGCAGTCACTAGCCGAGGGGTTCGTGGAACGTGGCTAATGTTTCGAGAGATTGGCATGGGCTTGTACACTGAACAAGTCTTCGGCCCTCTATTTCCTCTCTTACCACTCTTTTGATGTCCATTCCCTGAAACCTCACTTGAAATCTTGGGGAAGCAATATATCGTGACCGTCAAACTCGTCACCATTACCTTGGATACGCTGGTATACCCGGTGTGGATAGATTCAAGACGAAAACTCAAGCACGCATGTCTGCAGAGTGCATGCTGCGCAATTTCATTATACAGCAGGCTCACGTCACTCACCTTCTCACAGCATGAGCCGAGACGGAGCCGTTCATCATAATTTTCATTGCTATACTTCCAAATCCTGTAGTACGCCGACGCACCAATCCCGCGGAAACTCCATTCCCCAGCCTTCGACCAGCCTTCTGAGCTCCTCCTCCCGTCCGGGAACAACATGCACGAACACCCGGTCGCCGCGCGACATGTCCGGCTCGCTATGCATGGCGGGCTCGCCGTCACACGCGTTATACCCATCAACCCGGAACACCACGACCTCGCCGCTCCCCACGTCCACGGTCTCGAGACGCTCGTCGTCAATGGCGGCAGCGAGTTCGTGCCGAACAGATTCCGCCATGTCGGCGCACCCGAGGCACCGAAAGGAGGTGCACACGTGATCCGGCCCGACGGCGTAGTGGCCTTTTTTCTGGCGGAGCAGCTTGTGGGAGGTGGAGATGGAAGAATATAATTCCCGTCCCCGCTGGCCATCTACCAAGAATCTCGTTCCTGGGCCGATGAGGGCGGTGGCTAGCTTCCAGCTCGAGGGCTTCATTTCCACTTCCAGCTTTCCTCTTTGGAAAGGATTTTTCTTTTTCTTCTCTCCATCGTCTATATTCGGCGATACTGAGGAGGGGAAGTCAGCGTCGAAAAATCTCCGATCGACATGCCATCTTGGGATATCAAAGTCATGATTCGCCTTTTGAGCACGGATGCTGAGACAGTAGTGAGTCAGGTGGGACTCGGCCATGAAGTTGTGCAGGAAGGTCAGGAAAGGGAGGAGAAGATCAAGGATGGAGCCGGTATTGGGAATGAAGGTGCCTCGGGTCCATGTGTGATAAGATTGTGGGAGGGAGAAAGGATTCAAGGGCGACCCAACGTAGGACCATGTTGAGGAGAGTTGGAGCTGTAGTGCTGGGATGGGGGCAGCGGAAGTGGTATAGCGGAAGATTTTGAAGTCTGGGGAGGAAGCGGAGGGTGTGGTCATCTTAAGGAGTGGAAGACATGAGGATGACGGAGGAGGACAAGCAGAGAAAATGGGGGTCAGTAAGCTGGAAGGAGGAATGGGTATGTAATAAGTAGGCAGCTAACACATGGAATAAAGACCAAATAACATGCATCAAATCAGACCCGGGAAGAGATGCCAACTGGGGGGGTGGAATCCCAGTCCCCTCCACTCCGGAATTAGCTGCCGTGATGCTCGGGCCCGATGAGGGTAGGTGCACGTGACGATGAGCTTGGCAGATGCGATTCTCGGCGACTTTGACCTTTGTAACCTTCCTCTTTGATTTGATGACTTGCATATATCACTCACTTGCCCACATGTTGGGAAAAGATAATAACGGTCGCCAGTAGAGGACAGATTAATCAATCGTGCACTCTATCCTGAGGCTAGCGACGATGAGCCTCTCTCGGGCTGTTGATCGCAGCGATGGTGCAATCAACGCCCGCATAAAAACAGGTTCTTTTTCCACCCCCAAGAGATGACTCAGGCCGAGCCGATGGTCAACGCCAAATGCGATAACGAGTCGTCTATTGCGAACAGCGAAAAAGGTTTGAAAAGAAATCAGTTAAAGTAAAAGACTCGCCATCTTTGCTTCTCAACCGATTTTCTTCTCTTGTTGCAACAATTAAGGCACAAGCAAGAGGTCGCTTTCATCGTTTCCACCAATTAGCTCATTTCAGTTAGCAAATTTTATTCATTGTTTCTTTGTATTTCGTCGCGATCATGACATCGGTCGAAGAATCCGCGAGCACCATCCTGGTATCCACAAAACAGACGAGATTCCACATCGAGAATCCAGTGTACCAAGAGGTAAGACCATGGGAAACGACGGCTCGACATGTTCTAATCCGGAGCAGCTTGATATCGCGGGGCTCAGCATCACCGTGACTTCAGGTGATAAAGCAGGCGCCAAGGCAAAAGGCAAAGCACGTTCAGAAGGTCTCGAAATCCTTGCGAATGCGGATCTGAAGCTCAAAGCCGGTGTTCATTACGCCTTGATCGGGCGGAATGGAACAGGCAAGTCCAGTAAGTTGAGTTCGTGAGAGCGCGGGACGAACCGATGTGCTTCCTGAATGGGACACCACGAACCCAAATCACATTCTAAGCTGCCTACGTTAGAATCGTGGCACTGACATATCACCAGCGATATTGAAAGCCGTGGCTGAGAAACTGATTCCTGGAATCCCGCTTCAAACGAGGATTGCGATTCTACAGCAGACCTCGGTCGAGCAGAAACCTGGCCAAGGCGAATCGGCACCTGTGGTGACAGGTGGTCAACTATCAGTCCTGGAAACAGTCATTGATAGAGCGACATCCAGGAGCGAGATTCAACAGGAGATTGATGGTGTGCTTCCTGCTTCCAAAGTTTGCTTGCACCTGTTGATTGCGTTTAGTTCTTTCAAAGGCCGTTGAGAGTCAAGGGAGTCCTTATGCTCCTCTACGTGCTTTACGGCAAGTGCATCATGAGCGTCTGAAGAAGGAGCTATTTGAGCATGACAAAAATGCGAGACTGCGAAGTGGCGCCAGGGGAATGGCTGCTCGGAAAGCTTTAACTGCATTTGAGAAGAAAGTCGCAGAGTCAGCAGGACGGTGAGAGAGCTAAGTGATAACTTTTTTTTTTTTCGTGACTGACATGAAGAAAGTCTGGAGCAGAAGGATGAGGATATTGATGAAGAGACCTTGAAGGAAGAAACACATGCTACAAGTGACCTTCTTGCAGATCTGCAATCACAACTTGAGCCTGCAAGGATCGCAGAGATTGAAGTCAAGGCCAGAAGCATCCTCTCCGGCTTAGGCTTTCCCAAGACCTTCCTTGATACGCCTGTCTCTACACTTTCTGGAGGCTGGCGAATGCGGACGAACTTAGCCGCATGCCTCCTTCAACCAACAGATGTCTTGATTCTGGATGAACCTACCAACTTTCTTGATTTGCTAGGCATCATCTGGTTACAACGCTACCTGATCCAGCTTCGAGAAGATGGCCCAAATCCACCAACCGTGGTGATCGTCTCCCACGACCGAGATTTCATCAATACTGTCTGTCAAGAACTCATCATCCTGCGTGACCAGACGCTCACATATTTCCGCGGCGTTCTCGATGTCTATGAGAGTACCATGCGCGAGAAAAAGCTGTATCTAGGCAAGATGCGAGACGCACAAGAGAAACAAAAGGCTCACATACAGCAAACCATCCAGCAGAATATCAAGCAAGGAAAAGCAGCCGGTGATGAAAACAAGCTCAGGCAAGCAAAGTCACGACAGAAGAAGCTAGACGATCGCATGGGCATGAATCGATCAGCTACTGGTGGGAGGTTCAAGCTCAACCGCGATCTGGTGGGCTATCATCTTCGTTCAAGAGACGACATTGAAATCCCCGTCGACGAAAAGGGAGTCTCGATTTTCCTGCCTGATGCTCCTGACCTGCGGTTCCCGGGACCTTTAGTCTCGCTCGAGAAAGTCACGTTCCGCTATCCGGCGAAGAAAGGCGTTGTGGCGCCAACGGTGCTGCAAGACATCGATATCTCCATCCATATGGGAGACCGCGTCGGGGTCGTCGGCCTCAACGGTTGCGGCAAATCCACGCTGATCAAACTGTTGACCGACGCGACGAAAGCTACCAAGGGAACCGTGAGCCGCCATCCGCGGCTACGCATGGGATACTACTCCCAACACGCAGTCGAGGAACTGCAAGCGTTAGGCCGAGCGGAGCCTGCGCTCACAGCCTTAGCCCTCACGACCCGCGATGTAGAAGGCGAGCTCGATGAAGGCGAACTCCGCGGTCTGCTGGGAAGCCTCGGCCTCTCCGGCCGGACAGCAAGCGACGTGCCCCTGACGAAGCTATCAGGAGGACAGCTCGTGAGATTAGCGCTCGCGAGATTGCTCTGGAAATCCCCGCAGCTGCTGGTCCTCGATGAAATCACCACCCACCTGGACTTCCACACGGTGACCGCATTAGCGGACTCGCTGAGCTCGTGGAACGGCGCGGTGGTGGTGGTCAGCCACGATCGGTTCCTGGTCCGGAGGGTGGTAGAAGGGAAGAAGATAAGAAGTGGCGGTGGTGGAGAGGAAGGGGAGAGTGAGAGCGAGGAGGAGGACGAGGAGGAGGCGCCCAGGAAGCGGACGGTGTTTTTGCTGAAGGCGGGTGAGCTCAAGGTGCTGGAGAATGGCGTGCAGGCTTTTGAGGACTCGCTGGAGAAGAGAGTCAATAAGCTTATGGGAGGCTAAGAGCGTATCGTTCCAATAAATGCAAGGAGTGATTCATGTTCGATTTTGCTTCGTTGTCTATGAGTGCCAACTTAAATATGAAGGCAATGTGGAAACTCGTCTAAGATATATCATTCACATCATCATACCAGTTGACACCATGAGGCTATAACATCGCCAACCCTATGCGATATAGCAAACAGACATAGAGTACCGGTGGCTTTTCCATAACATCTACAGAGCTTCTAATTAGATCGCTGGATAATCTGATGAAAATACGCTAACTCTACTCACGAACCACCTACCCTTACCGTATAGCATAGTCAATTTTTGAGGTCTGCCGGTAACATACCCAGATTCCAACAGAAGAGGTTCGAGAACTCTACTATGTTCAGCTACAAATCACGCACAGACATGGGCCAGCTGATAGTTCAAATACTATTTGCTCTGTGGTAGGCGGCACAACTGTGACGGGTTTCGGTAGCACCCGTATCCAACCAAAAAACGGCGCTTCGTGTTGTGTATGCGATATGGGGACATGTCTCCAGGACTCAAATGCTCAGGCTAGCAAATCAAACGTATCGCATTTGGGAAAAATCATTTTTGTTGCACGTCGCAAATACCGGCAACTATCTTTCGCACATTTTTCTCGGCCGCCGAATCAGATGGCAATCGTTGTGCAACGCCATTTCCTGTTGCATGTCGGGCCGACAGGGGAGGTGACGGGGACAACATCGGATTGTGTCCGAGCCGACATCTTCTCGCCCGCTTAGATGAGCCACTTAATTCTTAGGACGGGGGACCTCGCTAGGTGATCTTCATGTGGCTGAACAAGGAACATAGGGAGAGGAGAGCTGTTCGGGAGATAGGTGTTGTACAGTGTGGCGCATTGTGGTACGGTGTAGTACACCAGCGGGATGGCCGTGATGCTGTGTAAACGTGGATAGCGGAGAAGCTGTTGATTGGATTCGAGCCAAGCTGTTTTCTTATAGTTGGCCTATCGAATGTCGATCGATTTCTTGTTGCATGTCGAGAATATGCTGCCACCCGCGGTGAGGCAAGAGGCTCGAGAGTTGAGTTGGAAAATCTTGATGTGGTAGACGCCAAGCTGAAGGAGCTGTAATAGTCTATGCTGACCGAAGCAGAAGAGCAAGGCATGGAAAGAGGCCCCAATGATTACTTTACCATACGTAGACCCTTCTGCTTGCAATTCGTGCTACTCCAGCGACGTGGGACAAATATATGCACTTGGAAATACACACATTGCTGTACTTCAGCCTTCAGATGGCGCAGTCTGCATAATGCGCTTTCTTTTGGCAATCCTGCACTTTCCCGTTGACCATATAGATGGGATTTCTAGAGCTGGCAACAGATCTTCCCTTCATAGACAACGAATCATATTCGAAATGGAAACAACGCGAAGTCTTTGTTGCGCGTCTTCATGGTCCCAGTGGCGCTGTACCGAGATGTAGTGTACGAGCAGGCTGCCGATGGACATAAAAAGCTGCCTAAAATTAACCGACGCCTTAGAATACTCGTTACAACTAAGTTAACAACGGCAAATTCTTATAAAAATGAGGGATAATAATTGTTTATCAGTATTTAATTGCTGTCGATGAACCTTTTAAAATCTCAGATTAATCGCTTTGCTAGTTATTGATATATTCTTCATTGATAGCTAAACACTGTCTTGCTTATATAATTCTTATGCACCTTTCTTTTGTCCACTGGAGGAGTAGGGTGACACAAGGGCGAGTGATGAGGTCCACTTATTTGCTCACCAGCTTGAGCTACATATGTTATGCGGCTACTATGCTTCCTGATAACCAATCAAACCATGATTTCATTCAAGTAGCTACTTCTCGTTGCGTAAAGAATCTGAAAGACATAAAGACTTGGGGAAGATATAATGGAGAACTTGGAGCCAAATAGTTTTTAGCGGCGTTAACATTATATATTACACTGATCCCCTTGATCCATACCTGCTTGAAGTCCAGGATAAATGGTGTATCGCTGTCCATCATCCAGATTCACTTGCCCTGGATAGACGAAGAGAGCAAATGTTCTAATACAAAGAGAGAAAACTGGATTAGGGATACCATACACTTATTATGAGGCACGATGGAGGATAGAGTGCAACAACCCTGGCTGTAAACTCTTCTCTGGAAATGGAATTAGCATAGAAACCAAACAACATTGCATTGAATTGGTGGAGAAAAAAAAAGAAGAAAACGCATAAAAGGATGCAACTACATCACGTGCCCCACCCTTTTCTTAGAAACACGATTGCTGAGAAAACAACTTTATCTGATGATCAAACCAGCGCGAGTCTGCAAATGGTAGTTCAAATCCGGACAAAAAGGTTTGCGTCGTTGCTTCCAAGCAAACAGTTCTGCGGGTGTGGCCCTTTTCTGATGCAGCTTTTGTTTGAGTTGCGCGGTGCGTGTTACCGCTCACGGGAGGCAGTCGAACACCAACTGCTAGGCCACGAACCCGATAAATTGGATCTCTCAAGATGAGACGGTATTTTTGGCGACCCAGAAATTGAGTGTACACCCTGGCCCCGGTCGAACTGACCGTCTGCACGTTGTTGACAACAAATCTCGCGGATACTTTAGAACTTGAAGATTGAGCGAGCCCAGGTACGGCGCAGAATGACCAAGCTGTTCAGGCTAAGATTGATATGCTACTTTGTGGGAGATACGAGGCATTGTTCGAAATAGGCTGAACATGAAGCTTTTGATACAGCGACAGGACTTTGTGGTTATTCTCTGGCAGCCCAAGCACCCAAGCATGGAGGGTCTGAAACAAGAAGGCGTCAGACGGCTAAAGAGACCAATAATAAGGGGAGATGAAGGTTGTCCCGCCATGGATGCGTGTCTATTGCGAGTAGATACCGTATGATCTCATCTCGTCAGGGTCCATGTGTGATTACAGGACAGGATTGCACTCGTGCGTTCAATCTCCGCATCGTGGGAAATTCGTCGCTTGGTGTGGCACCAAACTACTGGCAGTCATGGCATGAAGGGGCCTGGCAACCCACGCATGTGAGTACCCGCGCACACGTGTCGTAATGTCGGGGGAGAGGGGGGGGGCTTCGAGCCAGATTGAACAGTGGGAATAAGTGACAGGTCATTAAATAATATTTCATGGGGGGGGGCAAATATGATGATGATGATGATGATGATGACGATGATGATGATGGAGTTAGTAGATGGGGATGTTATACTACTGGATTGTGTTTAGGGTTATTCTTTACGTACCAATACCGTACCAAGGATCGACCTACAGTGCTGTGCTGCAGAAGCGCCAGCCAAAGGGAACCCGGGTCGCTTCGCTGGCAATTCTTGGCAATTCAGGAACCAGCCACCGATTAAGTTTAGATCAGGTACCACTGACAAAAGGCGACCAATCAGACATGACGCGTCTGCGCAACCGAGCAAGGATGATGCAATTTTTAAGATTAAAAAAAAAGTAATCATCCATCAGGAATCACCACCAATCCTTCTTTCCCCCCCCCCTTCTCACGATGGAGGTATTTTAGGGCATGGTGAGGCCTATACGGCCCGTCAGAAAGGCCTGAAGCACTGTCCTGGAGAGAGAGAGAGAGAGAGAGAGACACTGAGCAGGACCACCACCCCCTTAGTAAACAATACTGGGGACGACACACAAACTGGCTGGTAAGCGCTGAAATTGCTGGCTGGAAATAACCAATTTATTTGAAGAATAACCGCTGGGCGAGAAGGACAACCACCTCCTACATACGCCACTCTGCCGAGAGGAGGAGGAAGACTCTGTAAAAAGTTTGCTGGTAGCTTGTTGAGTCAGGATGGGATGCAGCCAGCGAGACCAGACAGGAAGTGAGAAGGGGAAAAAAAAATAGTACACCAACTTAGAAACCTTAACGAACAAATCGAAGCATCGAAGAATCCCTAGTTTCATTCTTTTCTTGAGTCATTCCTCTGTAATTCTGTTCCCGTCCATCTTTGCCTCCACCATTGTTTGGATCTTTTATTTTTTTTCCAGACAGACTTGGCCTAGGCCTGGGCAAATTTCCGCGAACCTTTTTTTGCAATTTTAGCCCTGTTCATGTCAGACTTGGTCCGGTCGCCTTACTCCACATCTCAACCTTCCTCCACGATTCTGCCCGCCCTGCTGTACTACTCTCTTATCCTACTCATGGTCCCTACTTGAACCACCCTTTCTACCCACCCACCCACCTACCTACCTCCCCTTCCTACCTACCACCACCACCACCAGACTTCGTTGGCAAAGTCTACCATCCGTCTTTGAAAGATATATCGAATACAACGCAAGAACGTCGTACTCATTACGCTCCTTCAAAATCAAATCAAAATTCAAGTCGTCCAGACTATTTGTCGCAATCTACGATACCTACGAACAAGCCCCCCAAACGAGAGATATCATCGTTGAATCTGCCAGACATCTCTTCGCAGATCGATCGCATCTATACACTCCATATATCTCAATCTCGGTCGCATATGCACAGATTCTTTACGAAGCAATAACACATACTTCAAAATGCATCTCCGAACTCTCGCATCCTTCGCCGTTCTTCCCCTCCTTGCGCTCGCGCAAGATTCCTCCACCACCACCCTCACCTCCACGGCAACCTTGACCAAGACCATCACCGTTTCTGAAGTGGTCGCATCCGTCACCTCGACTATCCATGCAAATTCCTCTTACACTGCCATCGGAACAACTTCAAAGTACACCTCACCGGTGCTCAGTACCGCCGCGCCAACATCGCTAATTGCGACTTCTACACCTCTCCCTGGCAACTTGGGGCTTGGCGCTGCATCCTCCCTCAACTCCATGTATGCCGGAAGCGTTGGCCTTTTCGTCATGGTCGCCGCTGCGCTTCTATAATCCAGCTTGGGCGCGGGGTTGTCTGTTGACATCCACATTCTCTCTATTGCGATAAACAAAGATACGATAAGAACCACGTGCAGTAGGAATGGCAATGGCTGGATAACAACCCCCCTCATAATGTGCGCTTGTCAATTTCTCCGATCGATTTCGACCTTTCTCTGAATACGGAAACCCACATTTTTCGCGGTTCGCATGGACTTTTCAACGGCTTGATGACAATATGTACCTTTATATGACACAATTTTTCATGACCCCCAACATCCTCGGTGCTATATTCTTGGTTCCACGACCACTGTCTCGCCCTCTCCCAGATTTTACATACATCTATTCATTTCGCCGATACCCCGTTACAACAAACAAACTTGACATATTTTCTTCGCTTCCTCGTGTGTACTGGATTGCTGCATTCCCCTGCATGGTGGGCAGGGAAACTTTGGTGAAGCTTCAAACACCTTTGGACATATAAACCCTGCTTATATATCCGAAGGTTCTTTTCGGGAGTGGGCGAGAGATGACTTGTGGCTCTGATCAGTTTGCTTGGATAGGGCACGGGAGGATATTTGTGAATAAGGAGCCCCTTTCTTTGTAAAACTCGCCGCTGAACGGCTTTGAGTTCCTGGGTCCCGCTTGCCGCTTTTTCTTTCTTTTGCTTTTGCGGTCTAGGGCGGGGAGGAGCTGAGGAGTGTGCGCGCGTTTCCGTCTTGCCAAATTAAATTAATGGGAAAGGCTTTTGAAAACTCAGTTCCCGTCTTGGGATATTTTGCATAATATATTCGTGACTTTCAGTGCTTGCGGTAGGTTGTTAGGATCTGGTTTGCGTGCTAATCATGGGATTAGCAGAACAGACCGCGTTCACCATCACTCCAAGCGTCCTAGTCTCTATTATCTTCAACATTGTTTGACTTGGCGATGTTCGACAATCTTGCAAGAAGTATGTGAGGTCTTGCCGAGGTTTTGAGCCCCACAGCCTTCGGCAATACTAGAATAGGCGTACCCAAGCCAAAAGAGTTGCTCAATACGGCATATGAGACAAACATGGCGAGTTCTCCAAAAAGCCATGAAGATAACATTAAAATCTATAAGGCCACATGATGTCAAGAGCAAGAAGGAGATGTTCGCAAGGCACGATAGCAGAAGACGATTTAAGGGGAGGCTTCAAAGATCAGCTGACAAAGCATTTGCTACATTTAAACAAAACCATCTATCCTTCTTCACAATTCCCGCTTCTCCTTTCTCCCTCCAAACTCCATTCAATTTACAAGACGAACACGTGCAGCCGTGAAAACAGAATCAGAGCTCAGGTCATCGAGAAGTACTCCATCACGCCCACCGGTTCAATACCTTGCAGGCCCAATCTGAGGAAGCCCGGATGCTCAAACTTGTCCGCCAGCCCTTGGAGTTCATCTACATCCCAATGCGACCATACGAAGCGCCCGTGTAGGAATGCAGCCTTGGGGGTCGACGCCCAGACACACCACGAGCCTGGAAGATCCGCTGTAGATGGTTAGTCTATGCCCTACATATCAGGGGAAATAAAAATGATAATATCGTACCGGAGTCCCATGGAAGGGTATGCTCAGTATACCCGGCCTCTTTCGCCGAATCCGAAAGGATCCGTCCGGGGTGGACGCTCAGTATCTGACACTCTTCAACCGGAATCTCAGCCGAATAGTGCTGGAGCAGGTGCGTGAACGCTGTTTTGGTGGTTGAGTAAATAGACTGTGCAGGTGTGGGGAAGAGATGGACGTTTGATGTGGAGATGTTGATTAGGACCTGCAAATTGCATCAACATGTTAGTCGTTCATGCTTCAAGCTCCAGAAACTACATTGAGGCTCGTTCGTGGAATATAGGGATGCCACATGCAACTTCTGCACTTGGGAAAGGGACAGGATGGGTCTGATGAACAGCGTCGACGTACCTTTCCCTTCTTTCCAGGGTTATGCGCAAGAAACGCATCGACCATCGTCAGGTTCCCGAGAACGTTCGTCTCATACCCGTGCCAGACCTTCTCCAAGCCACTGCTCACGCCTCCATTCCCCAAACTGGCGGCATTCAAGATCAACACATCGACTTCGATCCCCTCGTCCTTCAGGCCGTTCCACAAAGCCTTGGAACCAGCTTGGTCCCCGATATCAGAAACGCGGGATAAGATGGAGGTGGTGGAGCTTGCGGTTTTGAGCGCCTCAAGCTCCTTGACGCCCGCCTCTAGAACATTCGCCCGCCGGCCAGTGATGATGATGCGAGCGGCGGATGCACGCAGAAATGCTGAGGCAATGGCTAAACCGATTCCGGTAGATCCCCCCGTGATCAAGATCGTTTTTCCGGCCTGGGAGTTTCCTGGCGACGATGGATCTATGGCTGGGCTAGAGCTTATGGTCAGTTCTTGTTCTATATATGCCGTTGTCTATGCTGTACCCGCTGGGATGAGAGGGACAAGGAGAGATCACGTACTATGATTTTTGGTGGAAAATCTTAAAGGTTGACATTTTGAGAATTAGGACCGCGATTAGAAAGAATTAGATGGAGTGATGAAGGAAGGTAATTTGAGCGATAGGCGGTAGATTTCCATTTTTCTTATACTTAGCCATCTGGTCTAGGGTATTTAATCGGGTTCTTACGAGCAAGCCTGTTACGCAAACAAAACCACCCTCGGCAATAAGGCATCTTTTGGACCGCTACTTCGGCGGGCTATCCATCTCTAGCCAGTGCTAAGTCCTTCTTGAATTTACTCTCCACCATATCAAACCTCACCTTGCCTTATTTTCCCAGATTCTTGACAGACGGAGGATGGGGTCGCAACTCCGATCCGCCGCCCACACACGCTCGCCCTGGCAATACTTAACTCCACCTCCCCAGCCGCTCCTCGGGTTTCCAAGATTCGATGCAGCAGCCCACGCAATTAACCTCAACTTGTCATTGGAGCCTCCGCTGCGCGTTCACATGAATCATGCGTTTGTGGCATAAGGCTTCAGTCAGCAGGTTGGGGCTTGACCAATCATCACGATCATATGCGCCATGGCATCCCACTTCAATGCTGATTAATCGATGCACCTTAAGAGGAAATATACGGTCTTAAGTGAAATCCTCGCATGGTGGATTTGAGGGGAAACCGCGTCGGAACGGCAAAGGACCTTGGAGTGAGCTGGGTGCTTGGCTGAAATCTGCCACTGGTCGAATCTTGGCGCATACGAAGCCGGAAGGATTCATGTGAGGTATAGCGAAACCGATTCCAATAGATCATCTGTGATTAAGACGTCATATTTTTGAGCGGAGAAGAGCAACGCTTGCTAGCATTCAAGAAGGTGGTAAGTATTGGCAGTGGATATTTAGCAAGTTTCCAGGCAGGACTCGACCTGCAGTACGCACTCACTGAAACATGCAGGCTTCCTCTCGTAGGTGGACTGGGTGTAGCACAAGCTGTATGGGTATTTGTCCTTGGCGTTGCCGAGCCGAACGTTTAGAGGTGGACGTCGTCCTTCTGTCTGTAGCAAAGTCGCCAGCGCTGCCAGAACTACTCTTCCCGTTTCGAACCCCCTCCCACTGAAGGACTGCAACTTTCTACGCAGGTGATCGACGCTAGCCATCCGGGGACAGCCCTTCAAGTGGCAAGTCGTAGCCGTTGACTACATTAAGCACGTAGGTTCCTAATGCAGCCAATTCTTGAGGGCTTTGCTTAATGGCAAATGTCCAGAAGACATCGGGTTTCACTTGTACGATAGTAAGATCCACGACGCTTTGCGGGAGGGAAGTCAAGAATGCAAGAGGATCTCACCGAAATCATAGAGAATATAAAGGAGTATCTGATCACCTACAAACACCCTTAATACCGTCATATACGTTCACCTCCAAAATCTTGATATCGTCACACAGGATCGCCAGACGCATGGACCAGAAGTGATCAAAGATCTAAGGAGCAATGTGGAAACTTGGGATCAACAATGGACCACCCTATTGGTATTTAGACAGGATGGGTGAGTCCAGTACATGATAATTCTAGTGACGCTATTCTGGATACCCATGCATGGACATGATGTTAGTGTTCTTGGAGCCTCCTCCGGAAAGCTTATATGATTCAGCGGAGGATTTTGTCAAGCGATGCAAAGAGAGCCCTCAGATAACCTGGCGGAAAGGGTGAGCTCAGACAAACGTACGTGAAGCTTTCAATTCTGTTGGGGCGTAGTTCACTTAATTTCCTGCATCCTGAAGCTTACATTATACATACTGGTATATCATTATTTCTTTTTAACGGCCAAATCTTTTTACCAGCATACTCTCTTCAGATATACAGGCGAAGAATATTATTAATGGAGGGTTCTGAGAAGTACCCTGAAGAAGAGAAGAAGAAAATCTTCATACAAGTCATACGGAAGATGTTGCAATAGGACCTCTTATCTGACTCTTGGCTCAACATGGCAGCCTAACCGATGGACGAGAATTGTGTTTCTCGCTCTCAATATCTTATTAACCATACAACTTCATATCAGTGAAAGCGATAGTGTTGCAGTGTCTTGACATACAGCACTTTAGTACATGAAGTATCGTATTTTTTTTCTTGACACCGCACTAGTATTAATATAAGATTTCTATTAAAAACATGGTATTAATATAAAGTGCTGGTACAATACTATACGCTCTATAATATTAATAAGAGTAAATTTATTACGTGTAGTATTGTATATTTTAGTAACTAACCAAATGAATACTATTTAGATTAAGCGCAAAGTCTTTAAATTTTAATATTTTTTTAAACAAAAAGGTAATCTCATACTGGAATGTTTTCATAGCATTTTCCATTTCCGTCTTTGAACCTGAGCTATGGCTGCTTCAGGCTGAGCTATAGGTAACAAGCGAGCGAGCGCGGTCTGAGCACAAGCTAAACAACCCTGAGAACGCATTGAAGAGCCATTTTGGTACCTGTAGGAGCTCCTTTTGGATACCTTAAGACCCGATTATACTTTCCTCTATCTTTTCTTTATGGACGGGTCATATTTTGACTCCGACAAAGGCTCTTCCTGAAACCTTCTATTGGCATTCGCTTATAAGCACGTGATACTTGTAAGGTTAAAGTAGACTGTTTTTTCAGCTCTGCAATTGATTCAATGGAGTATTCCCATCGCAATGACGATTCTTAGGCGTCTTTTTATGCCTAGTGTTGTGCTTCTGATCTGAAATCATATTGTTTGTGTGCTTCCTCGATGCTATGGCGATGGCAGGCAACACTCCATCTCAGCCTCATCCGGCCAATGCCTTATATCAACAGTGAGTACCAGCGACGCAGACTCTGCACATTTTACGGTATTCTAGACAAACTTTTCCATAGCAAAGCCAATGACCTCTAGAAAGAGGCCGTTCTATCCCTTAATACAGTCGACAAAGCCTTCATCGATTTCCAAAGAACCGACCGACGTGCTGTGCTAGAAGTAGTGTTTCTGGCCGCAGAGACAAGACCGCGGCAGTGTCTGCGGCAGCGATGGAAGATTAAGAAAAAGAATGGAAAAGTGATTATTCTGCGAGACGTCTTTGAGAAAATCATTAGATGGATCAATACTTTCCAGACGATCGGAGGCATTGTTATACAGTATAACCCTGGACATGCTTCTCTGTCGTGGGCAGGTCTCTCTCTGTTGATGCAAGTTAGTCAATCCCCATTACAGATTTGGCGAGTGGGATCACTAAGTGGTGGGAGTTGACCATCAATGAAAGCCAAATCTTCGCTGCAATGATCGAAGGAATGGAAGTTATTACCAATCTAACCGCGCGCTACGCAATATTCGAGGACCTTTATCTACGGCAGGCAGTGATGGCGACAACCCGGTTGAAGGAATCTCTTGTCTCGCTGTATGCTGCTATTCTAGTCTTCTTGGCGAAGAGGCACCACTACTACAACCAGAGCACCGCTATTCGGATCGCCAATTCGGTTATCAAGTTTACGGATAATACTATCGAAGAGTTGATGTATAACATCAGGAACAGGCAGGCCGACGTGGAAAAGGAAGCTCAATTAGTGGCTGTAGAGATCCTCCAGAACACCTCCCAGAATATCAATCATTTAGCTCCAAAAGCGGATACAATATCCTCCTAAGTCTCAGCTCTAAGTTCACAAATTATGGCGCACAACATGGCTATCCCTACAGGTGAGAACACAGATATACTGAGACAGGTTTTATTGGACTTAGACAGGCCAATGCAAAGGATGGCCAGCCGACTGTCAGATCTTTTTGATGGACTTCAGAGGGAAGATAGGAGTAAAATTCTGCAATGGATTTCTACGATACCTTACTCCCTCCATCACCAGGCGGTAAGAAAGGATCGCTTGCCTGATTCTGGCGACTGGATGCTACGAAATGCTCGTTTTAAAGAATGGATGGAGTCGAGCAGCTCTGCCACACTCTGGCTTCATGGCATTCCAGGCTCGGGTAAAAGCAAACTCGCGTAAGTGGATATCCATCATCATATATTTTCGCGCCAAAAAGGGGAAAGATATTTGCGACAAAGCCTCTCCAAAATCTCATCTTCTATCATAATAAGCCCAGTCTACAACGCCTGATATTTGTGCGTACCCTAGATCGCTAGTCATTGATCAGGTGCTGGAGCAGAGTTCCCAGAATATAAGCTCAGCTCCGGTTGCGTATTTTTACTGCTCTAGAAGCAACGCAGAACCACAAAGATCTGATCCGAACGAGGTCCTACGGAGCATTGCGAGACTGCTTTCTGGGACCAACGAATACCTTCCCCTACGGGAGCGAGCCAGAATGAAGTATGACCTCTTGTGCACATCCATGTCTGGCACGAGGAAGCTCTCTCTAGAGGAATCTTTTGAGCTTACCTTTGAACTGTCGGAGGAAAATCCAGCCACAATTGTGGTTGATGCACTGGATGAATGTGATCCAAGCCGGCGACATGAAACTGTTCGAAAGTTTGGATGAAATAGTACAGAGGTCAATCAACGTGGTGAAAGTCTTCATCTCGAGCAGAAACGATGGAGACATTGTTTGCCGGCTCGCCAATTCCCGAAATATCTATATCGACTCCACGCTAAATGAAGAGGACATAGAGCGTTTCATATCTATCGAAGTGACGAAAGCTATCCACCTCAAACGGATCCTCGGGGGCCAAGTCTCATACTACTTCGAGAAGCGTATCGTTGAAACTTTAAGCCAGGGAGCACAAGGGATGTATGCATATGTCAAATTATCTGATTTCCTCTTGAAAAGCAACTTACATGATGATAGGTTCCGCTGGGTGGGCCTACAGTTACGAAGCCTTTGCGATCCACGACGAACGAAGATTGAGGCAGACATTCTACATGAAATTGGCCATCTTCCTAGGACTCTAGCTGAGCTGTATGCTATCATTTACGATCAGATTATTCAATCTAGGCCATCTAGCAGATTGATTGGCGAAAGAGCTCTTAAATGATGATCATGGTTGCCCGTCGGCTATTGAGCAAAAAGAAGCTCATTTCCGCTGTTGCGATGGACAATGCTGGCGGCCAATATATCATAACCAAAGATGACATTCTGAACATGACATGTAATCTACTAGAAGAGGACTCTGTCCTTGACCGCTTTCGTTTCGCGCACATGTCTGTGCTTGAGTACCTCGAATCCCGAGCGGACTACAACGAGGAGATCAATCTCCTAGCCTCCTGGAGATGTCTTGATGTTATCCTGAAACTTGAACCACCATCCACAACTATTAGCCATAATTCCATATTCAAGACCTACTCCGATTTTCACGCCTTGTTCCATTACTCGAAGGTATCGCAACCACAGAGAATACAGTCGCTCTCCCTGCGTTTGAATACACTCCTACCCTTGAACAAAATTCATCAGACACAATTTCAGTCTCCTTTTGCTCGATGGAGGGAACGTATGGATCGGATGAAATATACAGCTGAGGCAGAGCTTCCAGACGACTTGATGGTCGGAGGATCGGAAACCCCTTTCGTGGCAATATGCATTTTTGGATTCAGCGAACTACTCACGCCTCTCGTACCGGACCATATCATCCAACTTAATCAGGTCAACACTCTCAGACGCTTATACAACTATCGTGGTGTGACTGGCCTTGAGATAGTCATTAGGCACGACCGGCGTGAAGTTGTGGCGATTCTTCTAGAAAAGGGCATCAACGTCGGCGAATATACTTCACATGGCGAAACACCGCTCCATCTTGCTTGCAGCTTGGGACAATATGAAATGATCCAGCTTCTACTGGATCGTGGGGCGGATCCTAACATGAGGAGTCGTACGTCCCGAACCAAGGACAACTGGAATGAGAATAGGGAATCACCATCTCGTAGAATATCTGCCTTGGGCTTTCGCATTACACAAGGTGGTCTTGGCAGCACTTTAGACGAAGATGCAGAAGCACCTATACACTCTGCTGCTTTCACTGGAAAGGCAGATAGCGTAAGAATGCTGCTTCGGATGGGTGCAAGCGTCAATCTCAAGAGTTCTCAGGGCTGTACTGCGCTCCACAAGGCATTGGAAGGAGGCCACCCGGACATCGTAAACATACTCCTCGATGCGGGGGCCGACGCCAATATACCACTTATATATGGACGGACGCCACTTCATTTTTGCTGCTGCTCTAGGACAAGAACGCTCCGTACTCCAGCTTGTTGCAAGTGGCGCTGATAGCACTGTGGTGGACTTCTTTGGACAAACTCCTTACGACGTAGCTGTGAGATACAATCATGACTCCATCGCTGAGGTCCTGAAAACCCAAGAGCGTGCAGGCTCCTCACAGTCGTCACCATCACCCTGGCTTCTACGATGGACAGAGGAATAAGATATCGTGAATTAAGGTGTGACCCTTAGTGAAACTGGCCATGCCGACCACGATTCGCAACAGCTTTCAGCGGAGTGGTCGGCGTTAAGGAGCTAGGATAGTAAAGACAGCAAAGATAGTAAGGTGTCATACTTAGGGCGCACGAAGGTGCTGCCTCTTCTGAAAAAATAAGAAGTAATAGGGATTGGAAGCATCTCAAATTGGCTTTCCCAGTCGGCGGTCGCTAAAGCTGAAACTTCACTGAAAGGACCATTGACTGATCTAGGCAGCAAGACGTATGATACCAAATGAACCCAACCAATGCCATACTTGTTGTTAAGGGCTACATATATCATGTGGCCAGTCACATAACACATCGTACGAAATAGGTTTAGACTTATTCCAGAATCGTGTATATATAACACTCGTTTGGTGCTTGGCAACAACAAACACTTTGTCTTGGCGGGTTAACCTTTTATACTGATAGCTTTATGTAGCATCGCAGAATAGCACCAATCTCCAGCCGAAGATATACATCATCTCTACCCAAGTAGCCGAAAGTAGTTGTCTAGTTCTTTAACCGATAGACCCGGTGAAAGTCCGACCTGTTGGAAGCAAGGAATGAGCTCTTCAACCTACTTTACGTCAGACCGTAGCGTAGAAACAGCAGCTGGTTTGCCGCTGGGTGGTTTTAAAGTAATAACATATGTAATTTTTCAAGTATTAAAAAACTACTATTGGGGTTCTTTTTCCCAAAAAATCCATATATTAATGTATTCTTACATGTTCATCAATGTCCTTAGATATTCCATCAAGGCATATCCATTTAATCTCATTGGAGTATTCACATATTACTGGTTTTACGGAACTATCTTTTCCTGATCCTCTTCATCATGACCTAGTCCATATCGTCTAACTCATCAAGAACTTCCATCTTCTATCTTCTATCTACAGTCAAACCTGGTTATATCGGAACTCGTTATATCGGAAACCTCTGTATATCGGAATGAACCTTAGATCCGCCGAGCTTTAGGTAGCTATAATGGACTTCGTTATATCGGAAACCTCAATATATCGGAAGGTTGGTTTGGCACCGAGCGTTCCGATATAACCAGGTTTGACTGTATTGTCCAGTATGTCCACTCCCTTTCATCACCTGTGCCTGGCGCTGTTGATATCAGTTGGACGTCGCGGAGTGGCGAAGGGGGTTGTGAGCCTAGGTATAGCTAGCAAGGAGAATTCAGTGTTTCTTCGAGAATAAGGCGAAGGTCCTCCGCCCATGTATTGGCGGGGGGGGGGGAGATAATCAGTAGAATTGGGCTCTGGGCCAACCATTACGTCGAAGGATGAATCTGAAATAAGGAAAAGATATCAGACGATTGCTCACACATCATATCTTGAATAAGTTCATATATCGGCTTGCGCAGATCCCGATTTCAGAAAACCAACACCGCCTGATAACATCTCCGCAGACTATTCCCTTCAACGTCAGAAAACTTGTTGGGCTTTGTAGTTGGCTTCAACCTGCTCACTTATCCAGTTCTGCAAACGGATGTTAGCCGGTCACAATGAAATAAATGGTAGATCCTAGGCTAAATAAAGAATCCTCCGCTTGGTGGCTGGTGCGCCAGTCAAAGTTTGGTGGCAATAACCTTGATCCTGCACAAGCCGATGGTTGCAAGCCTGGAGAGACGAGCTACCGAAGTCAACGATTTGGAGACCGAGATTCGCATCTACAAGAAAATATCTAGGCTCTACATCGCAATGAATCACATCTGCGCCATGAAGTAGTTGAAGTGCTTCGGTCGCCTCATGCACCCACTGAAGTCGCTGCCTTACAGATATCTTGTCGTTCCGTGCGAAGAGAAAATCTTTCAAGCTACCATTCGATACATATTCCATGGTGAGGATGCATTGCTCGGGTTCCCAGCTGATGATTCGAATTAGGCAGCGATGGCGCCCTAGAAGCTGATATATGTTGTCTCTAGCGTAACATCCCTGCAAAAATCTTGTGCTCGAGGATCAAGCCATGGCAATTTGAGAACATGGCCGGATGGCAAGCGTTCAATAATCCCTGATGCGCTGGTAGATAGGAGGTGGCCTTTGGGATCTCGTACGCAGTTCGCGATATTGCGAACTGGGACAGAAGGGCCAAGGGTTGTGATTGCCAGGCCCCGGAATAAACCAAGAGAAGAAGATGCCAGAAGATGTCAAAGCTCGCCTCTCCTACACCAGGATGTTCTTGGCTGGCACAATTCATCTGATTTCGATATGTTGTGTCCTTACGCTCCCACAGGTAACGTATGGGACTGGTGACATCTCCCAGTTAAGGTTGAAAGCCAGCCGGGATCGCGTCACAAACCGTGACAGACGTGACGGACAAAGAGACCCGGCTGGAGAACCACAGGCACCAAGAATGAAAAAAAGTAAGCGTCGATGGGTTGGGATTAGGGAGTTATTAAACAGAAAAGTGGTGTTGCAGATTTTGTTCCTGGTGTATCAGTAAGATAGTAGATATTCATAAGATCGCCAAGTATATATGTGGTTGACCTTGCACGCATTTGAGGACGTCCATTTCTTTTATAAGAGAATAAAACTCGGTTCAGCTTAGTTCTAGTAATCTGTCTTTCGTATACTTAAAATGCACATGGTAATAAGCGATTTGAAACCTTTTCAATTTCAAAATAGCAATCAAAACAGGCCAAGCACAATGAGACGTTGGAAGAACAAGAAAACTTCTGGAAGCTTGGGCAGTGATCACTTGGCACTTACTTATCGGACGCTTTAATACGTATCCCTCTATCTGTATACACGTATCATGTTAAAAATGTAGTAGAATAAGATAGTTCACACCATATCCTAACCAAGTAGAGGACCCCATGATGGATGACACTGGAAAATCTACCAGCCATTTCACACATTTAAGAAAAGTTGGGGATACTGAAAACCTCCAAAAGTGGCGCAGCAGCCTGATGATGCAGCTTGTGGCCGACCCTTGCCACGAGCAAAAGATTTGGGCAAACATTATCACTTTTGTACTCGAGGATCCTGTATCATTGAAAAGCATTGCATGAGTTTAAGCTTAAGCTGGCTCGAGTTTCAAACGTGACATACCCTGCCGAAAGTCACCCACAGACCTGAATCAACCCTCAGACGGGTTCACGAGGGGTATGATCCATTGACGATCAAACCACGTCAACACAGAACTAAAGAAGGCAGGCACAACTTCATAACCGCTTCTTGAACACCATGGCAGACTCCGACCGATTGTACTCAGAACCGCCAAACCCGAATACCCAGCACGAGAGAAGCGGAAGCATGTCGCTGGGAGCTCCTCCGACAGAGGATGAAGTGTCTCCCATCAATGGAGATGCGGCCACTTCGGCCCCGGTCGCAAGTCATGATCATAATGCAGAGAGGGTTGCATATGTGGTGAACTCGGAGGTGAGCGCGCGGCATTGCGCTTGATGCAGCGAGGTACAGGAAGCAAACTAACAACTTGCCAGATTGGTGTTATGACTCTGCTCAACCGGCTGAAGCAATGTATACAATCCACGAGGGTATGAACCTTTTATATGTGGGCTATATACGTGTGTGACTAAACGGATTTCTAGGAAGTGTCATCCTTCTTGAAGAGAAGAGCTCAGATCGAGGAGCAACATTCGGACAATCTGAAGAAGCTGTGCAGAACAACCAATGAAAATATCAAGAAACCAGACCAGCGCCATGGCTCGTTCCTAGAAAGTTATGAGCAGGTGTTGATGATACATGAGCGGATGGCAGATCATGAGGCTCAATTTGGAATATCGCTGGCGCAGATGCACGATGACCTGATGGATGTTGCGCTCTCCCATGAACGATTAAGGAAACACTGGAAGACCAATGGTCTAGCAGCTGAGCAGCGTGTAGCTGATGCCGAAGCTGCAATGAGGAAATCGAAAGCTAAATATGATACGTTGGCAGAGGATTATGATCGAGCAAGGACCGGAGATCGTCAAGCGGGAAAGAAATTTGGCTTGAAAGGGCCGAAATCTGCCGCGCAGCACGAGGAGGATCTTTTGAAGAAGGTCCAGGCTGCAGATGCGGATTATGCCCAGAAGGTTCAGATTGTGCAGGCTATGCGCCATGAGCTTATCAACAAATTGCGCCCGGAAGCTGTAAAGGCGCTGGAAGATGCGATCAAGGAGCTAGACTCTGCTACCACATTGCAGATGCAGAAGTTCGGTAAGTGTCCATTTCTTGTGTATTCAAGTGCTGAGCACTGACATGACTATACAGCTGCTTTCAATGAGAAGTTGATCTTAAGCAGCGGCTTGACGGTCAGTCCGATTACACAAAATCAACAAGGGGCACCAATTCGTAGCCTTCGTGAGGTTGTTTCCTCAATCAACAATGAAGTGGACTACAGCAACTTCATGAACAGTTATCATAACAAAGTTCCTAGTCGACTTCCAGATATCAAATACGAGAAACACCCGGTAAGGCTTAGATACCAGGTCCTGTCTTGTTCTTAACTAAATTTTACATTAGGTGCTCAATCCTCAGCACCAGCCAATAGCAGCCGCTCCACCACAACGCCAATCAGATCCAAATACTTCATTCAATTCACGGCAAGGCCCTCCTCCTGCTCAATCTTATGGCCCTCCGCCTCCTCAATCTTATGGCCCTCCACAGTCTTTCAATGGTCCTCCTCCGTCTTTTGGTGGCCCTACCCCTCAGTCACCACCACAGCAAATGCAGGTGCCTCAACCTTACAACCAAGGACCGCCACCAAATCATATGCATGAGAGGAGCTTTAGCCAAGGACAGCCTTTGCAGCAACAGCCATATATTAACACTTCCGTGGCATCTAGAGGAGGACCTCCAGCCCAAGCCTCTGGCCATGGAGGCTATAACCAGAGCTCGATAAGCTCTGCTGGTGGTTATGGAGGCTCTATCTCCTCTGCTGGACCTCCACAGCTCTCGACCCTTCCATTCCAGTCTTCACATACGCCTCCACCAGCAGGTCAACAACCCTCCTATGCACAATCTCCAGTAGCCTTACACTCCGGCCATTTACCGCCTTTAAAACCTGTATTTGGCCTTAGCCTAGACCAGCTATTTGAACGGGATGGCTCTGCTGTTCCAATGGTCGTTTATCAATGCATACAAGCCGTAGATCTATTCGGATTAGAAGTTGAAGGAATCTATCGGTTGTCCGGAACACAGTCGCACATTAACAAGATCAAAGCTATCTTTGACAATGGTATATTATACCTATTTATTAATGCATTGCATGAGACTAATAATTTCCAGATGCGTCCAAGGTCGACTTCCGCAATCCCGAGAGCTTCTTCCACGATGTGAATAGTGTTGCTGGACTGCTTAAGCAATTCTTGAGGGATTTGCCCGATCCTCTCCTCACGGCTGAGCATTATGCCGCATTCATCGATGCAGCTAGTATGTTTCCTTCTTGTCTCTTACTTGCCCTAAAGGCACATTTCTAACCTAAGTGCTAATTCTTTTCCAGAAAATGATGATGACATTGTCCGACGTGACTCTCTTCACGCCATCATCAATAGCCTCCCAGATCCCAACTACGCCACTCTCCGGGCTTTAACATTGCATCTGCATCGTGTCACGGAAAGCTCAGCTGCAAATCGTATGAACGCCTCCAATCTCGCCATTGTCTTTGGCCCTACACTCATGGGCGCCAACACCCCTGGTGGACCAGATATCCAAGACGCTGGCTGGCAGGTCCGAGTCATCGACACCATCTTAGTGAATTGCTATCAGATCTTTGATGATGACTGATGAAATAAAGATTGAGGGATTGAAGAGAGTAGAATAGCGATAGGGAGGGTAGATCGTGGATAGCATGGATACTAAATGTGCATATAATTTTGTAAGATATTGGGCGGACGTACGTGGAGATCATAGCGATTGTTTTCTCTTTGAACTTGGCATCATAACGCATTGCAGTATTTACTCGACCTAATAGTGCTTGAGGGACAACTCGGATCATCGACTTAAGCATTTTAACACCAGTACATATTCTAACATCAACGGAAGGGTAATTCATACCGCCAGAGAGTTAGACACAGCTTCATGTTAATAAAGAATCATATCTCAAGCTTGTGAATTGTGTTATAGGCTGACTGATTAGAGATATTGATAACGCAAACAGGAAATACGAACAAAACACATCACTCGTTAATCTCTAAGACATGATTGGTGACTACTCTGAAAGCTATGCCGTGTATTATCGAACACCAAAGTTTGAGTCATACGTAGCGGACGGCAAATCAACAGCCAGCTCAACTTGTATTGTAGGCAAAAGTGAGGTTAAACTGCGGTGAAGTCCGAGGAGGCGACGCAGCCAGCCATAACTGGCTCAGGATCCAATGAACACGGCTTTGGAAAACCTTCATAGACAGAATTTACGAGTGGCGAATTCAAGCATTCACTGCCTCCTATCAACGCTCACGTGCCTCAACATAGCGGAAAGCTGGCTGACTCAGCATCATGGCAAGAGTGGACCCCGCTGCTACTGCCGCCTTCGTCGAGCCTTTTCAGCCCCTCTATCCTCTTTCTTCCTCTTGTTAGTACTACATCACTTCACCCAAACAGACAAACACCAGAATCGCCAGTCGAACTCAACAATCTCTACGCTCACAAACACTCCCTCCGATAAGAACCAGCCGTCTTTAACCAAACCACGCACTTGACATCACCCATACCAACACCACACGAAAGCAGAGACCGACAAATCATTCATATGAGCTCAAAAATCGTTCCCGAGAACCTCAAGTCCTTTGGTACGTATTTCTTCATTTAAACACACTGTTATTCGTCTACAACAATGGCAGATTGTTGGTGACTGCTTGAGGCATTTTCGGCATCTGCCAGCCCTTTCGTTGTCGCGATTCCCCTTTGCTGGCCCTTCCAGCCTCGTCATATCAGCTAGCTAATTATTTCTGCAGACCCCTTCGCTGAAGAAGCCGAGGAACTTGGAGACGTCAAGCAGTCTCAAAATTATATACACATCCGTATTCAACGTAAGTTAGCCATTCTGCCACGATCAACGCTTGCACCGCCCCCACGTCAGACGCGACCGATCGGTCAAGATAAGCATGTCAACTGACAATAAATGTACCACAGAGCGCAATGGTCGTAAGACGTTGACTACTGTCCAAGGTCTCCCCAAGAAATTCGATCAGAAAAAAATCCTCAAGGTCATTAAGAAGAAGTTCGGTAAGCTTACTCTTCCCGCCTACGGAGCCGCACCGCATCCGTCACTACATTCACAAATGCTGACTTAATATGTAGCTTGCAATGGCACCATTGTTGTCGATACGGAGATGGGAGAGGTGATCCAGCTTCAAGGAGATCAGCGCAAGGATGTCCAAGAGTTCCTCACAGACAAGAAAGAGGGTCTGGAACTTGATGCCAAGACCATTAAGGTGCGTCCTCGTCCTCAACATCTCTCTTTCGGTTTTTCGCTAACACGTCTTCTAGGTCCATGGTTTCTAAGCCCGTCGAGTCCCGCCCCACCAGTCAACGTCACGAGTGAGGATAGAAGTCTGTCAAACAGGCACACCCACTATAGTAATATATACACCAACCTCTTTCCAGCTTCTTGCCCATCTCACTCGATGGGGACTGGGTCGTTCTGATCCCCTTTATCACGGCACCGGATTCGATTTGGGGCGTTATTCGATGATACCCGCATTCTTTCATACAACTGGAGAACGCACTTGATGGCTTATGGGACGTTATGGGAAATAGCTTGCTTTATTTTATTGCGGAGGAAGGAGCAGCCAGTGGGTTGCTTTTCCGAGGGATTAAGAGGGTAACAGCATGGGATTTGCTAATGCGGTTTCGTTCTTTTACAAACACTGTTTTATACGGGATGGTTCTGCGTGTCTGGACGGTTTGGGAAGGACTGCGGATAGCATAATTCGAACAAATATGATGCACGTTCCTGGCGTCTCATCCTCCTGATTTTCTGTTTTGAACTTGTGATATCTCAGTGTTTAAGTTAGACGGAGAAACGTCGATTGGGGGACTAGTGACTTTAGTCTTGCAAGAATCTTCATGAGGGAGACCTGTTTGAGACTTTAGGACTCTCCTAAAAGTAATGTGAACTTCGTTAGAAGACAACTAATTTCTTCCTGAATGCACGTCACGACTCTATCTAAAATTCATGGATAGTGCAGATAGATAGATGTGCTCAATTTTGCATAGAAAAGAATTGCATTCGGCTATATGTGGTATCTTTCGCTCAAGCACAGATACAAAAGACAACCCCTTTGAGAATCCGCTAAATAAAAGATCGACCCTAGGAAACCTGGCGATGATTGTAGGGAAAAAGAGATCCTTCGTAGATGGATCTACCATTGTTGGTATAAGAATGCGAAGACGGAAAACTATATCCTATGACCTTTTAACGCCGTTCATGCAAGCCACAAACAACCACGTTATAGCTCCCTCCCGGCAACTTTGATTCGCTCGGCAAGCAAAACTATCCATTCCCAGCATGTCCTTGCGATAGCGAAGAGTGGAACTGGCGGGTCGTTCGTCCTTGTCAGGTGTAGTTGCAAGAGTAGCGATACCATTGTGGTGAAGGACGCGCTGAGGAAGACGGCCATGGATAGAGAGGTCTCCTTGAGGATTGCGAGCCGCGGGTGCGTTATATGATAGAGTAGGGTTAGAGTCTGGATTCTTGTCAGTCTGCCTGCTTCAACAAAAGAAAGTAGAAACAGGATTACAGTCGCGATGCTTATCCATGCCGGCAGCAGCAAACGAGGATCTTGCGAGCCGCCAGACAGGAAGAGGACCCAAGACGTTACATAGGCATTCGCGGCATTTACTGAGAGAAGCCGGACTAGGGATGCTGGTGGAGTGTAGTATAGGAGCCTATGTGTGTGTTAGTGAAAGTCCTACATCATAATGAAAGATACGACAAGGTGGTAGTTTACCAGCGGGACATTAGACAGTCTGTGAATACCCAGGAGAGATATGCGCTCGCAGAACACTGTACATAAACATTAGCAACCATTTTTGGTGCCCCCACAGTACTCATTCGATTTATTGGGACCAGAACCGAAGGCATACCCAAAGCACAGCCAAAAACACCTCCGTGACCCGAAACCTCCTCTCGACACTCCACGGCGCCCCCGTAACTACGCCTCCGACCATCTCCTCCGCCAGTAGCTCACCCATGAACGTGAACGCACAACGCAAGCCCCACCATATTGCTGGTAGCGTGCTCAGGGCCCGGCACACGAGCAATGGAAAGTGCCAGCGGCGGTCAACACCTAGCAGCACGGCGACTCGCGGATGGAGAACAGATTGCGGGCCATCAGGTGAAGCAGGGTGGTGGTTTGTTGCCACGGGAGGTGGGTTGGGGGTATGGCTGTTTGTGGAGGAGATTTTTGGCTTCGTGGTGGTGGGAGGAGGGGAGGTGTAGGGTGGTGGTTCAGGTTGGCGATTGGAGGGAGCCAGAGGGAGGGAGGGCTACGGCATATGCTGCCGCATCGCACGTTGGAGGGTTCCGAAGGGGGAGAGGAAGGCGATGGGAGAATTGGATGGAAGCAAGGAGAGGAAAGGAGGAGGAGAGAGGAGAGTTTATGACATGGAGGGGACTAGAGTGTTGCACCTTGAAGGTGCATGCCCACTAGCCGTCTTGGCCCCTTTCCCCAGATTTTTGGCAAGCTCGCCATTATTTCAAGCTTTTAGACATTACGAATTGAGTGAAGAATTGCATTGTAAGTGATGAAAGCAAGAAATTAAAAATCACTTATCTCAGGAATGGTAATCTTAAATGCGATCCATCTTTTGAGATCAGCTTTCTGACAGAGGTAAATCTATACAGGGTTCAGGGATTAAGAGATCTTGTGCAACCTGATCCAAACGTCTTTTTACCGAGCATCGTCTCATAAAAAAAAGTCGACGGCGACGTCTACTTTGCGCAGGCCGGAGCCACGACAGCGACCAGCTCCTAGAACCTTTGGCATATCACCCAATTGGGTATATGCAGTCATGGCGCATTCTATCCGTCGACCGCTTTCCGCCGCGGTAGGCTTGAACGGCATCTCCTGCGTACCCAGGAGGTGCTTCTCTGTGTCCAGCATTCTATACAAGCCCGGCCCCAGCAAGAATGCGAGTCCATACGCCAGGCCAAAGCAGATGGCAGAGCCCAGTTTGAAAATCGCGCAGAAGCAAATGGCAAAGGGCATGGTGCCTTCGGACATTGGGATTTTTCAAAGTACGTCCTCCCCTCTTCTTACTCCGTACGAGCCTCACAACCTTCTCCTTTCCGTCAAAACACAGCAGAAAACTAATAAATTTATGCAGATACCTTCGTCCCCCCTCCTGCAACAAGCGTACCATTCTTCAAAGCCCCCTTCTCCTCCCCCTTCCTCCATCTCCAGTGGCTACGTCTAAAGCACAGAGCCATGGGTCTCGGCACCCTCTGGTACATAAAACTCATGTCGCCAGCCTCACCATCCAAAGCCAAAAAATGGTTCACGCTCGACCGTGCCGTGACGCTCGAGAACCGCAAGATCGCACCTACCGCCGTGGCCCTGCATTCGCAAATGTACACCGCGTTCGCGGCGGGTGATCTCTCCAAACTTAGGAAGATATGTGCCGATGGACTGTATACGAGTTTTGCGGCGCGCATAGCGAGGAGGGAGAGAGGGGAGAAGGTTAGTTGGATGTTGGTGCGGCATATTGGCGGCCCGAAGGTGGTGAGTAATATGGCGACACAGCTGCCGATGGAGGGGGCCGCGATACAACAGGCTGTTGTAAAGATTAAGAGCGTACAGAAAGCCCGGACGATGAAGCCGGGGCAGAAGGCAACGGCCGATCAAGAGAGGGAGACTGAGGAGTATATTGTTGTGCAGCGGAAATGGCATAAGTGGGTGGCAACAGAATGGGAGGTATGGGGAACGACTGAAGTTACCCCGTACGAGGTAGTTCTACGGTTTGGAAAAGAGGATGATCCAGAGCGGTAGTTGGGTAGAAAGATGAGGTTTGAGAGGTTGCCCGGCTCCCTGAAGAGTGATTTGGAAGATTTGAGGGGAGAAACTGATTTGGAAAGCGTACAGATCAGGTGTGCGAAATAGGAATTATTGTATATATAGTAGACGGAAAGCATAGAAGGCAGGAGATGTAAACTTACATGTATAATTGAACCAGAAATATCACAGAGTATCACCTCATCCAATCGATCAGGTACCAAGTTTCCCGTTCAGAGAAGGAAGGACTCACATATGAATCCGGCATTTTCTACATGATTCTTCTGATAATACCAATAACTGGACTGGCAGATTACATACAATACACGAAGAGGAGAGAGACATTACGTATCAAAACTTACAGCCACAAGAATCCAACGCATAGCCTCGCTTTAAAAACAACCCGCAGGCTCTCGGCACGAACCGCAATATCCCGCGCCATCCCACATATCAAAATAGATTTCAACTTTCATCCTCATCCCTCCTCCGGCCGCCGCCCCAAACAGCCCACAACATACCACATGTCCAGCCTCACCATTGCTTTCCCGCATCCCGCAGGGCAAAATAAAATTTAAAAAATAATAATAAGAGAAAAGTGATCACCTCCCTATCCCACACCCACCTTTCAGCCGCCCAAACGGATCCCATTCCCCAACATCACGACCGAGACATGCATTGCGCCCACCCATCTCGCTTGCGCCTAAGCGAATCGAATAAAAGGGGGGGACAACTGATCTCGCGGGCCTGCTATACGGAGATGACGAGTCGAAACATGCCTCTAGGTTCCTCTAGGCCTATCGATTTCTGGTTATTGCACCTCGAGTTGGAACATTTGTTGCATGTCGTAGGTCGTGTCACCAATCATTGGTCCGAGTGGGCGTCTGCTTAGTCTGCTTTGTGCGCATGGCGGGTAGGGATATGATCTTGTGACCTTTTCCGAGATATTGATTCTTAGCTCGCCTCAACTCGCCGCTCCGCTCCCTCCCTACACACACTTGCGAAAAACGGAGAAAGCCGTATGCAAAAGGTGATATTATAGTATACTTGGGTATCATCGTCTATCTATCCCACAAACACCTCGCTCTTTTGCCAATGTTTCAAACTCGCTAGCTATGCAGAACGCTATTCCAATTCCTCCGGTCCCATTACGATTAAAAGCTAAAAAGCCCGCTCCTGCGCTTTCCCAATGGATACACGATCAGGGCGCTTAAGAACAATCCCACCGTGATGCCTATCGCCACCTGTATCATGTTGTAGCCTACATTAAAGGCGATGGTGTTGAGGTCGGTTGATGATGTTACTGACACCTGAAATGCTGTTAGCATGCTCTCTCGTTTAATTCCAAAGTCATAATCCTCCACATAGTCTAGCATTCCATGCATATATTCTGATATTTTAGAAGTTACATATTTTAACAGGCCGAGACAAGTATAAACAAACACAAAAGGGAACTCGAATCTATGCATGTGGTATCTTTGGGACTTTCCGACTTACTTGGTTGGTTCCAGTAACGCGAGATGTGCCGTTGGCATATGTCGCATTATTGCTGAGCGTCTCGGCGGTGTTCAATCCCTGGATCAGTGATCCAGAAGCTGCTATACCAGACGGCACCTGTACAAAAATGGCCGGCAAGAGTGCAACAACAGCAACTCCATGGTTTATTCTGGAATACAGGTTGCCCAAAACGCCAACACAAAGTGCTCCAAGGGTGTTGGATATTTGAGGAGAAGATGGGAACCTCTTGTTACCTTGGAAATGTTAGCAACACATTGTGGATTAAGAGGCACAGAGAACCTACTGAAGAAATTAACCACATATCCAGCAAAAGCTATCACCAGCATTACTGGAGTCTGTTTCCACTTTGCATGATTAATAATTGCCAGACACAGCGTGAAAGCAGGTACGAAGAACCATCTATAGTATTGGTTGATAGGGTTTGAGCACGTTGTAGCAGTAGATGCATTCGAATCGAATAAAGAGTACGCCGCCGTTCCAATGGTAATTCCAAACCCCAAGAACAGAGAGTAGATGATAGCATAAACAATGCGGACAGACCCAGCGACAATTGAGCGGGATTGTAATTCGAGTGAAGCGCAGAGTACCAGGTACCCTGGCAGGATCAGGGCGATGGAGGATTGAGCTAGTGCAGAAAAGCAGAAGATATCACCTCCTCTGATTGACCCAAAAGCTCGAGCCAAGAAGGAAGTGAGTACCGCAGCGGAAATCTCGAATACATTGCTGTATAGATCTGACTTTGGTGCGAGAATCAACTGCAAGTAGCCAAGAAGGCATCCAAGAATAAAAGCAATAGGAAGATCGATGAGACGAGCTTCAAAGGCAAATGGGCCGACAGTTGCGCTAGCGAGACCATATACAATGACACGAACCCAGGCCGAATATTTTGGCTTCGCTTTGATAATCTCATCTAGCCTTTGCGTAGCTTCTTCTACCCCAATGACGTCGTGTACTACCTCCTTGTAGACCTCATGTACATCCTTGAGCTTACCCAAGGACACCCCATGAGGTGATTTAACAAGCTTGACTTCTGTTGTATGCGTGGTTGCATCATCGAAGGAGATAATCATACACCCTGGAATATAGAGGCAACTGCTGTCAATTTCTATAACCCTGGAAGTCATGTTGAGGTATTCTTCAAGTCGATGTGTTGGTGCCCCATACATAATCAGTGCTCTGCACAACTTCACGACGTACTTTTGCCTCGCAAGTGTCTCAGCAATATGAATAGTGATCTTTATTTCGTCCTCCAGTCTTGGTCGAATCTTGTTCATGACTGCTCCTCCAAACTTCCCACTATGTTGCCTCTTGCCTGTACCAGGCCGGACGGGCTTCTTCGCCCGATCACTCATCACTTTGGGAGTTGCAGGCGCAGCCGCTAGTTTGGCCGATGCTTCAATGAGTCCAGCCAACGTATCTTGCGAATGGCTCTTTTGTGCGTACCACTTCGGGTGTTTGACCTTGGGTGTATTGTTACCTGAAGAACCTGCGGAAACAGCAGTGCTGGCTACGGATTCGAAACTCGATCTCCTTGAGTGAGCACGGCTGACAGGCTGGCTTTCACCCAGAGCTGGAGCTTTGTAAAGCTTCAGAAGCTCTGAAAGCACACCCCCACGAAATTGCTGTGGTCGTGGAATGTATTCATCGTAATCTCGTTCTAAGTAAGGTGTAGCTGCGCCTGACGGCGGTGCAGAAGATTCAGAGATGGTAGGTTTTGAGATTGACCCCGAGCGAGTCTTCCTTGTATGCGCTCTCACGATTTTATGAGCCTCTGCAGTACTTGCTGATTCCTCGGTAGCACCATCCTTCTTAGACTTCTCCTTTTCTGTATGCTCATCATCGCTCATTTCTGCTACACCGTCGTAGGTCCTTCTTGAGTCTAGGTCGCCAAGCGGAATATTAGCAAGAAACCCTCGTGCACTCCCTGATCTAAGAGGCAAAAAGGAATCATCCACATCTGGCTCCAGGCTTGTCCTTCTCGTTGCAGGTGCTGAATTGCTGCCAACTAAAGTTGCCATGCGCTGGGCTCTCTCGTGAGCCGCCAATGCTGAGAATGCCTGCTCGGTGAGCTCGTCTGTCCCATCATCCTGTCCTCTCGCGTAAGAAGAATTCCTCAGTACGCCAGGTCTTGGCTTCAGTACAGGGCTCTTCAAAGGCTCTGTTAAAGGATCTGCTTTCTCCAGTTCAGGTATGTTGCTATGCCTCAGCAGATTTGTAGCACTGCTGCTCCTCGAATGCAGTGGACTGGTCTTTGCATGCGTTGGTTTCAGAATTGGAGATATACTCGGATCCCCTTTGTCCCGCAAAGGGAGGCTTGATCTCTTATTTGTAGTATCGTTTGCCTCGCTGGTGCTGTTGAAACGGACTCTGCCGCGTTTGTGAGCTCCTGTTGGGCTACCAGGTCTGCTTGGTGTTGCGCTTGACTGCCCACTATTATTTAGTTGTTGGTATGCATGCTCGGATGACTTTCCGGACATAATGGTGGGATTATGTATTGATGCCGTGCTCCGCGCCTGAAAAAGGAAAATATCCCAAGATCTATGATATATTAGAGCTCTGCAGCTCTCCAGCAGATAACAATAACTTGAACGGCGTACTCGTGGTGGGACAGTCTTATGAGGCAATATCTTTGTCCGCCACTAGGAAAACGGGTGGAAAATTTGCTATCACCGTCTTTATGCTGACATGAGTCGTAGAAAGTTCAAGAAAAAGGCAAATAACAAAAGGTAAAAACTGTGCCGGTACTTCAAAAGAAAAACTAATTAAAAAAATCAAGTGCTGGGAACCTTGATTGAGAGACGCGGATAGGGAGAAAGATGATAGCTTTATGATTCCAGCTACCAAAGTACCTTTCAAGGACCTCTAGACCAAGATTTCCAACTCAGGGAAAGCACAAGCTGGATAACCCCACTAACAATATTAGCCAAACTTGAAATATGGGCAATCAACCAACAATTGGTGCCCAAGACTTGTCCAGGCCTTGGTGCACAGAGATAAAGGGGGCCAATTTTTCAAGCATAAGCCAAGCGTGGGTAGGAAGACTATGTTGAGGTTTGATAAGTACTGTACTGTACTGTACTCTAGAGCGATGGAGGCTCCTTAAGCCGGATGCCCATCCTTGTGTCTTAGTGCCTTCTATGGGGACGGCCCTTTAGGGACTTTTCCAGAACCAGCGCCCTAAACTTTTTCTTCGGTTAGCGGTGAAAATCCGTGCTCCTTGGCACAACTACATAGGAAGTTTGCATCAGTGGCGTTCGCCTTATCCCAATGCCGAGCGCTTGAATACTGGGTCAAGAGATGCCATAGTTTGGTATAAATATGGAAAATTGGAGACGGTTGCTTTTCTTAGGAGCCCAAGGTTGTCGCGGCCTTCCGGGAGGTGGATCGCCTTAATAACGGCTAACAAACTGTCTTCGTCACAACCATTCTTGATACGGACGACGACGACTATTTTCGTACCCTATGAGCCTCACATTATACGAAGCAGTGATATGAAGCAGCTGGCTTGAGAGTGACTATGCTCTGTGGATCCTGAAGCTCCAAGGGCAAAACACATACAAATGTATTTCGCAATGGCGAGTCATTTCAACCCTTGACACATGCTGTTCACGATCAGAGGCGTGGGATAACCGGAAACAATTGATCAATCCTCGGAGGAAACTTACCGTTGCCAATGCGAGCCTCTCACGTCTCGTTCTGTTACTTGAGGTCTGCCGTTCGTAAACCCGCCTGGTGGAGCTAGCCGCTTTGTCAAAGGCACATCTGGAACCTGAAAGACACCCATGGGTGGGATCGGTATCTTGATCGGCCAGTTCTCGGTGCTTTCCGGCTTATCAGGAATATAAGGGGCAGCGCACCGCCTCTGCTGTGACGTTAGTGCGGGCGATGATGCCTTCATTCTCATACATAACGCGATGCCTTTAGGAGACGGTGATGCATGAAAGGGCCATGATGGACGAGAAAGTACGCAGTTGCTAATGTGGATGTCCCGCGTTTGTGGACCTTGAGAATGAGAAGTAATCCTTGCGAAAATCTGTCGATCACCCTACGAGAACGGCTACTGTAAAAAAAAGCTGATATCTTGAACAATGATAAGTTGATATGCATCATTGTCGATGGCGCTGTACCCCAGAGAAATTCTCCTCATTATAGAAGCGGCACTACTTGGAAATGCTATGAAGCCTCTTTTGTTGAGAAGTTACGTCTGATCTAAAAATAGAAGCCTTGTCATACTGCAGAGCTCTGTTGTGGATCAACGTCACTCAACCTCCTACTATATAGTGTACCAAGTCTTGTCACAATAGTTTATGTGTCTGAAATTTGACGGTTCTTGTGAGAATTCAGAGCATTCTGATTCCTACTTTTACGTATCTGTGTTCAATCTATGCCTTACTCCAGCTGTCCTCATTACACCCTGCTTCGCCTCGTTTGAAATCGTCAAGACTTATATTCTTGTAGGATTATAGTTTCAAGTAAATTCGCTAGTTAAATTTCATTCTATCTCTTCAACTAAGCCTCTCACATTTGTGTCGAAGCTTATAATACTAAGCTAGTGCACCGGTCTTTTCTTTCTATCTGGAGTTGCCCAAGAACACCCCGTAGATAGCCGAAGTATTATCTGTGATTGAAGAAATTCAAAGCTCCCAACAGCCTTCTACACTTGCGTTCCGGGTTTTTATTGCATCTACTGTTCAAAAACACTGATACTGCGTCGGTTCTGCCAGTCTCTTCTTTCTCTACTGTCGTTGTATTGGACCGTGCCAACCACAGCAAAGCAGGTTTATAATCCATATACCGAACATTCATAAGTTATCTCATATTCAAGCATCTTTGATAGCTCGATTCATGGTTGGGCATTACTAGTGACGAAGACTTTATCTAAACCAAGTTGCTAATAAAACACAATCATGCGTTGTGCTTTAGCTGGCGTAAAGTAGTTTTCCAGACAAGATTCCAATTGTTCCGCCACCTTGAACTTGGATACTTTGCAATTCTAGGTGTCAAGTATTAAAAAAAGCGAGGCCACTTTACTTGCTGACTCACGAGTTGTCAACAGTATCCAAAAAGTCAACAATTCAGTCCTATTCATTCACTACAATAATAGCAATTACTGTACAAGCGTTTTATTTTTATTTTTATTTTATTTTATAAATCTAGTAACGTTATCAGAGACTCCATTCCTTCCTCGATACTTTCTCCTCTATCACACTATCTTGATAAAGCCATATGCTTGGAACAGCCAATCCGTTAATCTCCGGACCAGAAACTAATATTTACATATAAATTTCGCTTAGCAAAGAATAAAACCATCATGTCATCACAAAACAGGTTGCCCAGCTTTCCTAATGAGAACCTCGAAACTGCGTTGCACGTCATTGTCAGTAAGTAATGGCTCAATCTCGTACCAAAATATGTTAAATAGAGTAGAGTATGTAGTATCTCGAAGCAAGTTACTGATGATCCATTAACAGGATTTCCTGGAGAAAATGCAGGAAACGACAACGAACGGGCTCCATCTGTCACTAATTTCTTTGTCCAGAAGCCTACTATCATCAGACATTCTGTTTTTTTCAAAAAGCTGTGTGATCTGCTTATGTTCGACTTCAGGCCTTCAATCCCAATCACAGGCGATCCAACAGCCTACGCAGTATTCTTCAGCTTCTGCGAGAATGAGGACATTAATCAAGCCACCGGTATCAACTTAGGAAGAGAGGTAAGTCTAAAATTAGATCTGTGATCCCTTTGACTTGTCTCATTGTCTATGAAACACTTCAAGACATCGCAAGATCACGAAAGCTGATGGCGAGGTTTCGATTTAGGACGGTAGACTACAGGGATACTTCCTCGATATGGCAAAATGCTATGTTCTTGGAGAACGCCTACGTGCTTTCAGTTTCTGCAATGCAGTCATCAATATCTTGGTTAGTTTATCCAAGCAATGCAATAGATTAGGAATCATTGGTGGGTGCGTCCCAAAAACCATCGAATACATCATATCTCACGAGCCAGGGAAAGTCCGTCCCGAGGCTCCAGCAAATTATACCGGCAAGGTCTTGAGGGATGGATGTCCTGGCAATAGCAGAGTCTGCGTGAAGCATCGGGGGGGTCATAACTTCGTGAAGGATGAGAACCATGAAGACTGCTGGTTCCCGGAGTACAAGGCATGGGTAGTCGAGAGGCAATTTGCGAACAACCCTAATCAATATGAGGACTTCCTTATCATCGATAGCAAATCTGGCCCACAGGATAGCATAATCAAAACCTCCCAACTTCTAAGATTAGTGCTTGACAACTACGATGCATCAACGATTCTGGGGACGCTAACTGAGGAAACGGCAGTGCAAGAGCTCTCGCCTGAATTGGAAGAGTTCTACGCCCGACTTGGCGCTCGAGGTCACGATAGTGGTTCGGGTTTAGATTTAGATATAAAGAACTTGGAGGTGCCGTGGACCAGAGGCTATTGCGCTTACCATATCCATATCCATCCCGACCAGCCCAAAGACTACTCATGCCATTTCCCTCTAGCTGGCAGAGATCGCATCACAGAAGTTGGAGGGCAGGTAGATGAGGAAGCCACGCCGCAGCGAAAGAAGAGGAAGACTGCTGCGTCGAGAAATCGCTAGGAAGAGTAGGGTGAGGGATGCCATCAAGAATCGCTGGGTTGGAAAATTAATCGAATGTATGAAGCCCCTGTTACATGATGCCCATTGCTTAATAGTGCCTGCCGTATATGTTTGTGACTGCCAGGTATGCGCCTTGAAGACGAGAGAAGCGCTGTTTACAATATCTTGCAATATATGGTACATTGACCATATAGAAGATGCACTTCAGAAAAGTTGTATCTCGCTTGAAGAAACTGTCCGAGGATGGGGAGCTGCGCTTCTTAGAGACGATATTCTCCAAACTTGTAGGCTTTCCACATATATCAGACTATACTATGGATTGAAAAGCACATGCCATTCAAAAAGGATATCGTTGTAAGCGACGTGGCAGAATGCATTTGTTTTGGTAAATGTCTGGGCAAATTTGAAGGCTATTGATTAGCTTAACCTACTGGCTTGGTTGACGCATTAAGAAGCATCCTTTGTTCATAACAAGAGATGAGTGGAGTTGCCTGAACAAGGTGCCTAGGGGTTACTCAAGTCAGTAATCAATTGGGACCGGTAGTGGTTGCATTGTGTGGAACCATGTAACCCTCATATCCCTCCTAGCACCCTCCTCAATCTCTCCTCTGCGTCGCCCTCCACGTCCATATCCATCTCGTCCACTCCCCTATCACCTAGATCATCCAGCGCACTCAGACCTCTCTCAACCCTAAGCATCAACATGCGCATCCTCTCCAGCTCTCTCTCCGCCTCTCCATCCCTAACCACCAAATTAGCCTGCACACCTGCCTCCTCGCCGTCAAGCGGCGCCAACAGCGTCTTCGCAGCCCTCCACTGCCGTAACCTCTCCTTCGCTTCCCTCCTCCTCTCCTTCGCCTCCACAAGCTTAACCTGTAACTCCTTATACCTGCCCGCCTTCTCCGGGGCCGCCGTTTCCGCTTCCTCGCTCCACTCTTCAGGCATCATCTGAATCAACTCTTCCTTCCCTAAAAAAATTTCCCCACCGTCAGCAAAAAACCCCCCCCAAAAAACCTCCATCCCTCATCACCAATCTACTTACGCAAATCCGCGCCCCGCTCCGCCCACTCCTCCCCAACCAGCACCCCATTCCCCTCGACCGGACCCCAATACAACCGATCGATCTGCTCCGCCACATGCCGCGTAGCCTGCGGCCCATAGACCACCCTGTTATGTTTCCTGAGCAGCTGGTTCGCCTTACGGAGCGCGTCGTCGATCGAGCGCTGGCGGAGCGCGTTTTCGGATTCGCTGATCGTGCTGAGGGTTGAGGGGGAGGGGACGAGGGGTTGGGAGAGCAGCGTGATTTGGGTGCGGAGGAAGGAGGATTTGAGGTCGATTATCGTCGGTGGCGAGGACGCCATTGTGTGTTTCGAGGGTGGTTCTGGAAGAATAGGTTGGTAGATGGAGGAGATCCTAAAGCAGTGAGCGAGGGATTGGGAGACGCGATGGGACGCGTGGTGGGGTTATGACACGTGATTGTAATTGACCTTCAAGCATCACAGGAACTTCCTTTCTACTTGAACCATTCACTCGTATTCTAGGCTGAGACTTTGCAATGAATACTTTGATTGGTTATGAAGTTTCTGTTGGAGGGAGGTAGATTACAAGCCAGTCCTTCTCTGAAGTATGGGCGCCTATGGTTAAGCGGACATCCTCCTTGCATCACTTCCTGGACTGCACTTCTACAGCGCACCTAATGATTTAAACTGATTGGATGTCTCATTGCAATAGAGAGGTAGTGGCTTCCTGAGAATTGACAAGGTTACAAGTCAGTATCTTTCGGTAGCCGTACTCACAGGGCTCACAATTCCTCGTCATATTAGGTCTAGGTTAAGTGTTCATTTCTAGTTTGTACGGCAATTATTTGAGGACTTTGAGTCAATTTTCTTTCAGCAGGTCGAGGCGAGCTCAAACGAAGATATGCTACGTTTCTTGCCTGGACGATCCCCAATCTGCTTGAGCCTCAAAATAGGGGTCCTTCACGAGGGGCAGACCCTGAGAATTATGGACAGGCGAGCAAGGTCCAATATCGTGGCGGACTGAACACGTTGTCTCTTTTCTGTCCAAAACAATTCTCTCAGCCGAAGCATCATTCAACACGAACACCTCCCCAGCCTTATCCGTCCAAACTCGGCTGCCCTGTTTCAGACATCTAGATCAGGCAAGTCTGTGTTGCATAAAGAGGGATGGGGAACCGAGAGAGTTTCACAGGCCTGTTTCTTGGCAGCAGTTCTCTTCTCGAAACATTTCTGCTCCTGTGAAGCCTGTGCGCTTGTTAGAGGTCTCCATTTAAGACGTGTCACTTTGTTGAAGGGATTAAATCCATTGAACAGGTGCTTTGTAAGAATACGCGCGTATATCGACGAATAATTCTGGACCCGCAAACAAAGCATCATGCTGGACATACTGGTGGCCACGTAGTGCACAGTATATGCTTCATGATTATCAAATGAAAAGGAGATCAACGACGCGCTGAAGCGCGCGAGCGAAGAATGGATGCTCGATTGGTGGTTATGGTTCCACGATCGGGCAGTGGATCCTGTTCTTTGCTGCAAGTCACCCCCCTCACCACCCCGCTGCATTTCATCGAGCCCATCCTATCCTGCCGATTTTTGCCGTTTGCTGAGCAAGATGGAGGCCTGCATGCAGAAAAGGAACGCCTTGCATATTCGCAAGCGCCGTCAAATGCACCAACCCCTTGAATTGAAATCACGCTCCGGAACACCTCGCCAGGTTCTCGGGGATCTGATCTTTTCCCTCGGTAGCACAATTGCTTTGTGAGCAGTCTGGCGACGAGGTGACGTGAGGTGATGAGTCTACTAAGCGTTATGCCATCCGCTGAGAGATGTGATTCCTGAAAAGTGATTGGATCTTCTGCCGGCCTTTTGGGAGAGTTCAATGCCCAATGATAACCCATGAACTGTAATATGACAAGCATTTACCGGTCAACCAATAGAGCACTGGAGGTCATGATTGGACAGGGTCGACATTAGAGGTAGCACTTTAGGCTCTGCCGTTCAAACCCTAATAGGTTGATGGCTAGGCCAGCCTAACGATTGGTACGAAAAAGGCTTTTAGGTGTGACCATGTCACTGGATCTTCCCGGCCTAAGCCCGCCTGCAAGTGGTTGTCGCGGCTGTGAAGGGTGGTTATGGACCTAGAGCTTGCACAGCATGTTTCCATGAATAGCAGCAACAGCAGCACAACAAGCGGTCTAGACGGGGCACAAGCGAAAGCTTTTTATCCATCCATAGAATAGAGGGAAAGGCAAATAATGAATAACTGAATGAATCAATGAATCCATCCTCTGAATGGAACGAGATGATGGTGGTAGGAATAAGGTAGTGAGTGCATAAGCTGTAATTCCAGGAGCCGGTCACCAGGCAATAGAAGTCAGCTCATAAGGCAAGGACAGTCAAAGACCAGTATGTATTGCCTTCTCAGGGGTTCGCGCGATCTTACAGGCTAGAAGAACGCCAAAACACAGGCTATTGATGATGACCACCCAGGGCTTTGAAGGAAGGATGGTGCCAGGGTTTGTAACCTCTGAACAGGCCTGAAAGAGCCAGTTTCCCCACTCTCCTGTTTGGCCCAATCTCACTGTTTTGGCCCTTATCCTCTTTGGGAATAGTATTTTTTGCTCCCATCCACCCCTGTCGTCTCCCATTTTCTCAGCCCTCGAAAACTCTCTCTCCCTCTCTTTTAATCCATCCTTTACCACACCGCCCCTCTACCCTCTTTTTTTTTCCTGTGTTGTCGTCGTTGTTGTTCCCATCAGTCATCTCCTGTCCTAGAGTGACTTCCAGCAAGAGCGAGAGAGAGAGAAAGAGAGAGAGAGAGAGAGCAGAGTGTTCCAACAAAAACAACACCCAAAAAAGATTGATTGATAAAACCCGCCTTCCCTTAATAATTGTCAAACTTGCAACCAGACACCACACCCCCCAGGCCACAACTCTCGGACCCTTTGTTCGTTCCTTGTGCGCTCACGTTGTCGAACTCGAAGCAGCTTCATCAATCCTCTTTCATCACTACCCTCCATCGCCTTATTTGAGCAACAGCTTCATCATTTTCTGCTTTCCGCTCTTTGTTGATTGCAGAGCAACACACTTTCCAATCCGGAATCAGATCCTTCTTATAGCTAGCATCTTCGCCGTTCCAACTGTTCGATACCAATAGACACCTGTAATTTCCAACAACAGCTACAACTACATAGTTTGCATCGCGTTTCATTCTCCGGTATTCCTGGATTTTGTGTGCACACTTCTTGGATCAACACGAGCAAGATATCCGTTACAAACTTTCTTCAAAACCCCTTTTGTTTCCTGCGTTACAGGCTTGCCTCTGGCCCAGCATTCAAGCTTTCTCACTGCAACAACTACAACGACAACATAATCTTCGCTCATACATACAATTCGATCGATAAATCGGTCATCTAATTTCTCTAATATATTCTGGCTCTCCCTTGTCGACTGATCATCGATTAAATCGACAACTTCCATTCGCCCTACGTCGAACCGATTCTACAATCCTTTCACAGCTGCCCTCGATCCCGGAGCTACCTCCTGTACAACATCAAATCTTGAGTATGGACGCAGGCGGTCTTGCTCAGATGTCTTACAACAATTTCCCAGCCAGCAATGGCCTAGGAATGCCAAGTTCCGGGTTTGCCTCAAGACGGGCAAATGGTCTGAATGTCAAGCGTCTCTCTTTCGAGCCTACCAAAGCCGCTGATCCGCAGGATAATGGTGCTCCAACGCCTCGGACATCTCGATCTCATTTACTTGCGGGCTTGCGCACCGCACCAAAGTCAGCCACCGCGAGCTCCTTCCCTTCTACTGCTCCACCAACCCAACTTCACCATCAGAATGGACTCGGCTCAAGCATCTATGCTGATAGGGAAACTTATGGCGGACCGAAGACCTCCAACTACTTTGCACAGCAGAATGGATACGGTCAGATGAATGGTAGTCGTCAAAATACAATGTACTCAGTGCCAGAGCAGATTTTAGCTCCACCCGAGATCATTGTGGATGATGAGACTCAGGAGGAGATGGACCCAAATATTTATGCTCAATTGGTCGCTACCAACATGTACCTTGCTGAGCAACAGCAACGTCTGCAGCAGCAACTCCTCAACGTTCAGGCAGCCGCCCAGCAATTTCAGGGAATGAACTTGGGAATGGGAAACCAGATGCAGTTTGCTACGCCTCCGATTACCCCTCAAGCCATGGGTATGTACCAGCAGCAAGTCAAGAACCAAATGCAGCCAATCATCACTCCAGTTGTAGGTGCTCAGCCGGGAATCTACTCATACTACGATCCTATGACTGGACAACAGAGCTACTTCATGGATAATAGCATTCAGCAGAATCAATATCTTAACCAACAAACTGCCCAAAAGCCGACCAACTATTCTCCTCCCCAGCAGCCAGGTACCCCTCGATTCCAGGTCTCACCACCCCCGCAAACGGATGCTCCAACCTTTACGAGAAGCATAAGTCCACCAAAGAAGACTCAATCGCCACCACAGGAGCATGCTCCTCTGCCACCTCCTTCAGCTGGTGCTTTCCGTCGCGGACACCGTAAGGTGAACTCTTTGGCCTTAAGCGCAGATAATCAGAACATTGCAGATGGCCCGAAAACTGCCGGTCTTCCGAAAACCAATAGCTTCCCTGCTACTCCGATGGCCTCTGGTTTTGGGCCTGGGCAGGCTCGGGCGGGCGAGCACCCAATCCGCCAACCCCATGGGCCACCTCCTTTGGATGAACTGCGTGCTAAGCCAACTACCAAGTTTGAAGGCAGCAAGAACTTTGCTACTCGGACTCGCCGTAGCGCCGTGAATAATCTCGTCCGTGCAGGTCTTGAACGTCGCAAGGCACCTGGAAGCACTGGCAGTATGTCCCCAGTGTCAGAAATTGGAGAAGTAGCATTCTCAGTTTCGTCGGATAATGACTCGGACAGCGGTCGAAGTGGAAGTGGAAGTCTTTCCGGCCGACCTGTTCCTAGCTCGCGCGGTTCTGCCCACGGAGCTATCGGGTCTAACCGTCCATCTTCTCGTCAAAAGGAGCACTCCATGGAGCGCAAATCAACTGCTTCCCTGGATAGCGCTTTCACTACCGCCAGTGTAAGCAGCGACGAGGGCACATCTGTTGGAGGCAGCTTTGCAGCGGTCTTCAAAAATGGTGGCAAGAAGCCTGAGGCCACAGAGGTCCAGCGAAAGGCTCCAATGCTCGTTCTCACTTCAGCAGAGAAGCGCAAGAGCTCTTTGTTTTAAGTTTCCCACCACATGTGTCAACAGGTAGATCCTGATTGATATTATATCATTCATGTCAATTTGAAATTGCATTCGACTGTGCATATTCCCTGCTTTTACACTTATGATCAATAACGACGGTGCTTCCGGATGCTTAATTCCATATTAAATACACATAAACATTTCCTATTTTATGCTTCGATGGCGGATGATGAAGGGTGCATCTCGCAAAGCCCATTGGATTGCATCCATGAGTTGCTTTGTGTTGCATATTTTTGGGCTGGATCAAGTGCTTGGGGTACGCGTTCTCTTTATGCCACGGTTTGCGCTGGGATTTTGGAAGAATGGTGGTGGGCTTCTGATGATACGCAAATTGACTGATAAGATATGATTTAAACCAGCCTGGATTGCGAGGTATGAGAGGATGAGGATCGGGCTTGCATTGGTTGGATTCGTATCAGGTAGCGTGGAGGAATAGGCGGATGAAAGAAAGAGCTTCAGCTTCTAGGCTGCTCGGGGATCGGATAGCAAAATATTGTAGCAATAAGATACACTCTTTTAAGATGAGTATATTGGTGTTCGCTCAGGCTGATGCGGTGACATGTGTTACAAATTGAAATATACTACTGTACCCCAAGCACCTGCTGCTCTACTTTCTCATTCTTGTCCTCAGCTTCAGGTTTTTGGGAGCTCGGAAGCACCAAGTGAGCTTGTTTTGAGAGAGCCATAATAATATTATAGATAGTGTCAATGTTTCGTCTTTTTGAACTGGCCAGAGGCAGAATTGACTATGGAGTCAGCAAGTGTATAACAGATCACTCAATGGTTCCCTCCAAGGTCCTGCGGGATGCCGGTGCTTTGAGCGGCTGAGAAAGCTAGTGGAAATATAAAAAGGATAGCTAGCATTGGCAGACTCCACAGGCGGGGTTGTTGATCGTTTGGTCGAAAAAAAAAAAAAGGCGGCCTCGGGACCTTTTTTGGTCAGATCCTATGATGCGCATTTAGTAGAAGAGGAGAGAGGGGAGAAAGGGGGCGACGGGGGGGGGGGGAGGTTGTGGCTTCGTTCGTCGCGAACGGCTCTATGCTGCATCAGCAATCGCAGGATCATGATGAAGCGCTCAGCATTTACGGCCCTTGCACGAGACGAGGGGGCTGGTTGAGTAGGGCAACGTGGGAACGCTTGAACGCTTTTTCTATTAGAATCGGCGGAATTGTCTGCTGTTCCTACAAGGGTTTGCAGAGGTATCAATCTACTCATAGATGTACACTTCAATATCAAAAAATACAGTTGGGTTGCAGCAAATACAACCAAAATCACACTCAGCGTCAGCTCGAAGGCTTGATGAATTCTAGTTGAACTGAACATTTCCCTTGTGCTAGCATTATTATAGCCTAGACCTCTGGTCCCAAGACCTAGGGCTCCATCTGGGAATTTGCCGGTTCAAAGTGGGGTGTACGGGATGGAGCCTGTGTAGGTATCTGCAAAGATGGAATGCAAAGCAGAAGACGTTGTACGAGTATGTATGGAGCCAGAATATGTCTCTGAATGCTTTTTTAAGGCAACGGTAAATGGCCTACAATATTACAGTGAGTTTAGGATCATTGTTGGAAGGGGTCGGGAGGAGCAGCTTGTTAACGAAAATGAGGAAAAATGGTGTGGAAAGGTTTAGAGGCAGGTGTACATGAACCTTTGTGAGATAATGTGACGTGCTACTTTGCAAGTATTGCTTCTAGATGTTTGTCAAAGCTGCCTTTCCTCTATGGGACACCCAATCGATGCCAAGCTGCTGTGTGGGATTTTTGGGGTGACAATCGCAAGTGTAACAACAATACTGTAGGAAAAGGCTCATGAACTATTCCATTCATCCCAACCTGCACCTCGAATGTAGCGAGAGTTCTGTCTTAATCTGCAAGGGTTAAATCGGTAACGGGTCGTTCATCTTGAAGAGCTTAGGAGAGAGTGGAATCTTTATTGAAGTTGTATTACCAAATGCTAGCCCATGATCAACCACTTCCGAAGAATGTAGCTATGCGAATGTCCAAGTCTCGCCGGCACAACTTGTGTAAAACACAGCGCACAGCTATTGCTCGAATATCGCGCAGTGCATAAATACCGCCATACCCATGTGTCTTGTTTGAGCCATACTCACCTCGGAGAGCTTGTTGCGTAGACAAGATAGTCTCTAGTACTAACCCAGCGTTCTACGCCGGAAATGGGGGTGAAAGGCATTGGTGACTTTCGTGCAAGCCGATCTTTCAATTGGGAAATAGTACCGAGCTTAACAACCCGAATATCATTACCAAAGAGATTCTCGCAGAAGTCATATTCATCATCACCCGGCGGAAGATAGACATCAGGATCCTCAGGGTCATCCTCTGACGTATCGATATCGTCTGCCTCCATAGCCCACAAATTTTTTGGCTATCGAAAAATACAACCCATTGTGTTCTAACTTTAGGCTCTTGAGTTGTAATTCGGATTCGACCCAGTGGATATGCCTGCAGCAACACTTGCTGGGGTTCAATACCCTCCTTAAACTCGATTGTGATTCGGCGAAGCTCAGAATAATGTGTATACTCCTTGAGCAAATTTTCCTGGTGATTCAAAGAACCCTCGGGGAGAGACAGAAAACAAATATCTTTGCCGTCATCAATTTCCATACATCCGCTAAGCTTCTCGCTATATTTATTGAGCCTTCTCGAAAAAACGTCCATGGAGGCTGGGTCGTAGAGGTAAAAAGTCTGTGCCTCAAGAATCTCCAATAACTCTTCATGGATTGTCGTTTTGACAATCGACTTAGGAGGGCCGCAGGAATCAGCAAGTGAAGGTGAGAGAGAATCGTGAGCAGCTGGTAGATCTCTTAGTAATTGGGTCGATGGCAGTAATGTTTCTTATTAAATGTGAAATGACATACATGACTTCCGAGCGATTGCCCGAGATAAGTGGGTGCATCCAGCTCGTTGGTAGACACCGGCGCATTGTCTTCGAATGTTGAAATTGGCAGCAACCTGTCGAACAAGCTGAACATTCTTAGTAAAAGGCATCGTTGCTTTTTGGTATGGCTGACTGTAGTAGATTGAACGAAATAAAATCACCCAGAAAAAGGTAAAGTCTTCACTGTACGTGCACGGCTTGGAAGATAGAGTCAAGTTGTCTATTTGACGAACAGTGATCAAATGGTTTTGGGATAGCAAACACAACTACTAGAAATCAGTTATTCATTAGTTCAATGTCCTACTGGCCTTTGGGAGTGCAGCAACATGCTTACCGACACAGTCCCATATGTGTTTGCTGTAGCAGAAAGATGCGACGCTCTAAGCAGCGCACAGCAGCTGTGAGTCTATGTAAGAAACTTTGATCCTACATCAAGCCTATAGGATCACAAAATTTCGCTACCACAGTTCGCCGCAGTTTGTTCCTTGCACTTAGTCTGATGATTGTTGATGGCCGTTTGAGAGTCACAGCTTTGCTTAAGAGGACATCAAGGAAACAGTCCCTCTTGATATGCAATGTTCTTTGGGAAGGAAAGCCGCGCGGCTAACGAACAATTGAACTGAGAGTAAAGCCCTGAGGTATAAGAGACTTAACTTGTCAGATAGAAGCTGGATGATGTTGTACTCATAGTTGCACGGAACTTCGAGCTCTGCTTAGTGGAAGGAACCCCCACCATCTTCAAAATCTCGCTAAGCGTAATGAGGTTAGGCCGGTTGAGCTTAATACCTGTAAGAGCGTATAGTGGCTCCTCGGTTAAGACTGTGGCGCAATATGTGGCGCAAACAGTCCCGGAAAGTCGGAAACCTTCATGGTTGGCATGGGCCAATAAGTCTTGGGTCAAACCAAAACAACAACACAACTGTAACTATCGCATTTTCCCCCTGGATGTGCACAAGACCAGATCTCCTGAGCCTGTTAGTAAGTGTAGGGTTCATCTTTGAATAATTACCTAAGAGAAGAGGTGATTGGAAAAGATGATAGGCCCTTTCCCATTGCCAAAACGAATGCTGCCAACCTTAATTTCGTGACAGTTCAAAAAGAGAAAGTGGAAGGACGAAATGAATTAAGGGCACATAAATTGCTGTGCCAACAATATTTCACGATTATCAAGATCGTCTCTAGAGCCTTGGAATCATATCGCTCCCTTGTTCCAAAGCACGAAGTCTTGGACGCTGAACCACTCATCTGGCAACTTCTGGCGCATATCCAGTATTATTTGGCCCACACACAAGACGACAATAAATTACTCCGCGAATTATGGGTTTCAGACTCTGGTTATCCTGAAATGTGGAGGGACTGGAGGATCTCGAGAGAGAAGCTTCGCCAAACCACCTTGAAAATTGGACAAATCTTGAGCGGGGACTTTAACCACGCCATTCGTCTTGATGAACTCCTCAGAAGGAAACTTGATGCCGCTTACTCTGAGGACTGCATCCCTATCGAGAGTGTAGTGGAACTGGCAATCCAATGCATCCTGGATATGGAGGCTGCAACAGCCCAAACCACTGACAGCCTAAGTTGGTCTCACTTCTCTAGTCTAGGGAAGAATTCAGCAAACTAACCTTTAAATAGAAGCTCAATTTCATAAACTGCAAGCGAGATTCAACCATACAGACATCCACGCTTCGGCCGGCCTTGGGATGCCGTATGTCGTCTTCCTGGCTGTTACCAGCCATGGCTATCACATTGGTGGCAGCAGTATTCGCTTCAACCTACAAAGATCCGAGGCAGGAAAAGTTCGCAATGTCTTTGGAGATAGTTTTAGGAAAGATATTAGTCGAGCACAAGAAAGGCAGCTTTTGGACAACATTGTCGGCGATGCAAAAAAGCTGGCAACCAGTGTTCGAGGGATTCACAGAAGTCTGAAAAAGAAAACGCCCTTATCATTTCGTTCTTTTAAGACTCTTCAAGATGAGACGGAACGCCTCAAAACAAGGTCCCTACATAGAGATACCCCCGGTGTCGCGTTCTCGCCCAGTACTTGGAAGATCATCCGACCCTGCGCGAAATGCAAGTGTGTATACCAGTTCAGAGAGGAACTGAAGAGTAGTGATCGCCGCGAAAAAGGCTTAAGATTCCACCCGTTCCCATCTTGTGGCGAAGATGCTTGGGAAAGCAAAAGATGTTACTTGAGTGGGTCAGGTATTTATGGAAAGATGTAGAATCACATAAATGGAAAACATTAACATAAACAGCTCCGTTATGATTGGGACACTGCCATGCCCTTTATATTTCCTGTTGAGCTCAGTTGTCTGTAGATGAGCGAAGTTCGGCTGTGTGTTTTGGTTGCCCTCCATGTAGCTTTCTTGCTGCAATTGAAGCGCAAAATTGCCAACTAGAAGCGCCGATGGAGTCATACTCTAAGGCTCAATAGGAGTTGGGTAGGTTTGTGTTTGTGATTGTATCACCAATGCTGTAAAGTTTGAAGAAACTTTTAACATTTGCATTTCCACTATTCTGGATAATGACTTTGCTGGGGGAAGGGCGCTCGGCTTCGGAGGGTTTGGTGATGCTAAACGAAGAGTTGCTCACAATATACCCGTTGGCCGTTCCAGGTGGGTTCTGTGACAGGGTTTTGGGAAATTATGTCAAACAGAAAGGTAACAAGATGCGGGCTAGTCTTTACGATGCGCTGATAGTAAGGACTTTGCGGATGAACAGTATAGCCCTTCAGGTTGCAACTTTTGTAGAATTGAAAAGATGGGCTGTTTCCCCACACTTAGCAGGGCTTAGGAAAGTGCATGCTCCTGACGATTTAGAATCGTTTTTGAACTGCCAAATAAACTAGATCCGCCATCAAAGGGATACGCCTGATCAAAAAGACCGGAGAATGGAGTATTTGCTTAAATCGGCACTTTGTACCTTATGCATCATCTCAAATGAACTCACTATGAAGCAAATTGATTACAAAGCCATCTCCTTTTCACGTTACCAACACGGCCGAAATTCTGAAAACATAAGAACCGTGGCTAGTCTTTTCACGAGCGTCACTAAAGGCTATGACCGAAGTCCGATGTGTCTTGGTGATTCTCTCACGTGACGAACTAGGACAATGATTGAAGGAATTCAACTCTACGGAGCGCAATGCGTAAAGCACTTATCCCTAATACGATGGTTACGTGGTTAATTGTTAGTATTTCGAAACATAAGAATTGTAAAGCTCAAAGTATTATGATATATATGCTTCGTATTTTAATCCAGTGTGTCCAATTTTTTTGGGTTTTATTACTTTTAGAGTCTAAGAGATTTAGGCAGTGTTAGTTTCACCGAATATCTTCTTTAGATGAAGGCTATTTTAGCATAAAGACCAGTTCTTAGTAACACTCCATTCAGGGCTAACATATTTGGTTCAACCCATTTTCTGGAACCGTGAATTTTGTTAACATGGCTTGTTTTGGTCAATTCCAATCTCCACCTTTTATCGCCCCTGAGAAGCCCAAGTCCAGTTGTATTATGCCGAGCATTCCTTACCAAGGAGTGGCGCCTACGCAAATTCGACAAGAGTCCAGGTTAGAGGAACTATCTAAAGGGTTACACCGACAAATATAATTTTGGCCTAGTACGCAATGACAAAAATAAACCTTCGAGCCTCACAAATAAATATCATAAAGTCCAGGGCGGCAAACAAAACTTTTGCTCTAAGACCCCACCACATGTATATCTCCAGTCCTTCCCCTTCAACATCATCCTTTCCTCACCAACTTTCTAAAGCGCTGGTGGTTCGATAACGGCTCATTTTGGTTGGTTGTGGGGTACTGTGGAATAGTGTAGCTCCAGGCTTCAAGGGTGATGTTTAGATCAAGTTCTATCCTTGAGGTTCCGTCCAAAGCATTTCTTGGTTATTCGTTATCCCTTGAAGCTGTGCCTCTTGAGGGTTAACATTCTGATTTACCATATAGTAACCATCAGTGAGGAACCCGGTAGGTTCCGAGGGCACAAGGGAATTTCCAGCATGCGAATACGCTCGTATAAGATATGGAGATAAGGGAATAAAAGGCCCTGCTTCACCAGTCTCGAGGGTGGCATTGCACGGCCTTGCATAGGGGGATATATTTTCATCGTTCGAGGAAGCGTTGATATCTGGAGGGTATTCCTGGCCTTTCTGCATATCCAGCGCGCTCACATATTGATCTAGAGAGTCAAACTTTTGAGACCAAGAAGTCACTCTGGAATCTATATCTGGAGGTACGAAGTCTCTAGAGTAGTCTAATTCTGGCCTAAATAGATTTTCAATCGAATCTGGCCCAAGGAAACGTGGAAAATTGCTGTGTGGCGGCATTTCAGGAAAGGTCGGAAAATGCAAAGGATTTAGTGGAGCATCTGGAGCCGGAGATTCACCTGAATCCACTGCATCAGTTCTCCAGGCGGAAACTTGAGAATCGGTAGATAAGTTGGTTTTCTGCACATGTTCGGATGAATTATAAGGTGTGTCTGCGTTTTTATTGCCATGGTAATTTTGGCCATCTTCTTGATTCGAAAATGGTGTGTGACGCTTCCTCTGGACTTTTGGTTGGTTCTGCTGACTTTTCCCCAGTTTTTCCGGGAGGCAATTAAAAATCGTCTGTATGATAGTCAATAGAAATTTTTAAGGTGGGAGTTTGAGGACCAAAGCTCACTGCTAATGTCTCTGAATGTCTGGCTGCCGACGCACTCCTGTAAGCGAGTCTAACAAGGACGTCTCGGCCATATTCAGCGTCTTTCAAAGTTTGCAAGGTACCTTGCACCTCTGCATTCTCCCAGACGTAAAAAACGAGGGAGAGTGTCGCACAGAATGTTGTATAAATAGAAAACCAATATGGCCCAGCTACTGCGTTCTGCTTTTCCATTTCTCTTATATTGTGAATTGCGTTGCGGCCGACATCTACGCACGCTGCGGCATAAGCATAACACTGATCACTTGTAGGTGTTTCTAGCCTAGCAGATGAGATATAGTGTAAGAATGGTCGATAAAGGACCAGTTGCACATGCGTAAATGCGAGCCGCAGTAGGTGTTGCACCCTGTGTATGTATTAGATAATTTAGCCAGGAAATTTGGATTGATTGATTAATATTGATAGCTACCTTAGAAGCTTCTGTGGCGTGTCTGTGCCTGGACGGAGCTGCATTTGAAGATTCCTGGCCCATTGCTGCAGTTCCTTCTCCACCTCGCGAACCTTTCCATCGTTGACTACGTATGCTCTCGGTCTCTCGGTGGTATCCCTATGCATACGCTTTGTAGGATAGACGTTGGTTACGATCTTCCCTAGAATTTGACAAAGTTTCGAGTGTGCATTGAAGCTTGCGATTGCCGATATTTGTCCATCTGGCATTGGTAGAACACCTTCTTTGGTTATGTATTCGTCATCAATCTCCAAGGGCATCTCCTGATCAATATCATCATCACTGACAGTCCTCGGCAACCCTAGGATCGCGATAACATATGTTTCCATGGTACGAATCGTCCAGAAGATTCTTTTGCGGGTTTCACGCTCAATCGGATCAAAAGTTTCCGGCTCACAACGGTGGAGGCCCATCTGTAACGAGGCGGCCATTGCAGCGCTAACATATGAGTGACAAGTGGCCATTTTTGCTGATGATTGTAGGAAGATTATCATGAATAGTATAGCTTGAAGTGACCAGATGTCGCGACATTCTGTAATGGCAATCATTTGCCGTGAAGCGATGAAGTATTTCTCGCTTGAGATAATTAGCGTAAATGACTTGAAAAAGACATCGACTACGAAAAGATCAACAAACCCTTGGGATATAGCATGTGCATTACCAAAATATACTCGTTCACTACTCGAAAATAGATAGCCTACAGCCAATGCAGCATAAAGTAGCGGCAGGAATTTGTTTTCCTCGTAGCCGTACTGCTCAGGATCGACTATGTACAACCGATGAAGCATAGAGTAGAAACTCGGTTCGTGGACGAACTTAAGTAAAGCACATGCCTCACTTAGTGCACTTGAAATAAGATCTAGCGCGACATCTCTTGGAGGCAGCGTGATCGAACCCTGTGCTGATTCGAATGATTGATACTCTGAGCTTTTTGGCGATGCATCGATTGGGGGTATGGATCGAAGCCTGAGCACCGTATTCTTGCCGAGACCAGTGTCCGATACATTGCCAAATCGCTCTCCGATTCGGCGTATAAAGGCAGATGAAGACCCATGGCCGTGATAGCTCCAATTGCCTTGCTCATCAAGATCAAGTTGTCCGGTTACTTCGAAAACGGTTTCCAATGGTACCGTTTGTTGCATGTCAGTGTGTTGTGGGTCCTGTGAGGTTATATGGGAAGCCTCTGAGTTCGTATCTGCTGGTATTTGTCTATTAGCAGCAGAAAGATGCAATTTGCTCAGTGCGTCAGCTTCTAGGTTCGGGCTGTCTATATCTAGATCTGGCGAAATGATTTTTAAGATGCTTATAGCTCGCTGTAGCTTCGACTCTAGTTCTCCAACTTCTTTCAAAGAAAGGCGTTTTGAACGTTTGGTTGGTCGATCGTAGGTGCAGCCATCTGTTCGACTCAGATACGAGGACTATTCGCCATGACGTGTCACTTACTACGATCAAGGAAGGTGCAATGGAGGCATGGTTGTCTTCCATCGCATTTGATTTTCCTCGAGCGGCATTCATCACATGCCCTGCCGACTCGGCGGCTGCTGGGGGTCAATTCTGGTTGCTGTGAAGAACCCTCGCTGTTTTGGTATGATCCCAAAGAGGTGGAGGGTTCGTCTATAATGACTTGGTGCCGCTGCGTTTCCAGCTGCATGGATGCAGAAGGCTGAAGCTGATCTTGGTGAGATGAGGCTAACATGTGTAGATTAGCTGAAGCCGCCATTGAATTGGCTGCAGGTGAAAGGCTAAGTAGCATTCCCTAGCCGAAGGGCCAGTAAAAGGGAGATTTTTGGCCTGAGGCCTCAGTTTCATTTCTCGCTTAGCTTGACCAGGAGACTTTGATGGATTGGCTGATTTACAACTTAAGCAGTTACTGGATTAAGTGGTTAGGAAACATAAAATTCACGGTCCTTAGTGCCAATTATGTAAGTCTCAATAGCGATAAACATCTGGTGATAGTTAATCCTATTTTTTATGTGTGTATGCCACCTAGCTATATGCTGAACTTTGACTTAACAACGTTACTCTCCACAATTATGTAAGCATCTCTGACACTCAGGAATAAATAACATTACAAGCTGAAGATTAAGCTGATAATAGATCTATTTAGATATAAGAAGGAAAAAAGATCATCCTCTTTTTTCTAATATATACCTTGTGACTATGATATTACAACCTACTATATCTTCTAGCCACACCTAGGATAACCGAATCATACTCTACCTATTATCTGTCCAAATCTATCTTTGGCAGGCAACTTGGAGAGGCAAGGAGCGACTCTACATTAAATACCATTGGCTGACAGTGCCTCTCGCGATCTTCTAACGCACATCAATCTTCAAGATAAGCTAGTAATCAGGAAGCATAACACTGATTTTAGTATGCTAATGCAGCGGACATCTATGGAGGCATGCACCAGGTGGGGCTATGAGAGAACCAGGAGGCAAGGAACTAGTAGCGTCTCTATTCCACTAACATGAGAGCCGACATTATAAATTGCAGCTCCCTGAGTAAGACTTGTAATTGAGACCATTTGTTAAGAGATCTTCTAGCGGAGGCTTATATAAGGGCGTTCTGTATGTAGATGCTCTTTAAGCCAGTGCAAGGCTCTGTTATGTGCCTATTATTTACCACTAGAATACCAAATCTATTAAATTTTCGCCTGCGAGAGTTCGAGGAACTAAAGAGGATAGACGTCGGTGCGAAAGTCGACGAGGCAAGGAGGGATAGATTAAGGTGCTTGAAGAATAGACTGGACTGGATTACAGATCATTGTGGACTAGTGGCAACACTGACAGTTACGCCTAGCCTACTACGGTTGGAGAAAATACGAAAACATAGCCTACCGCGTCGTTGATCAGACATGTAGTCGTCTGGGGTGCAGTTTTGTGTTAATGAAAAGAAATTTCTATTACAACAGTATATCTATAAAACATATGACGAAAATGACGAGATTCGGATCAGCGTTTATGAAGCTTGGGTAATTGCATTCATAGTGCTGATTAAGTAGGCCTAAGGTTCAATAGTCGACATCTCCTCCGGATCCGGGAGATCTGCGAGAGCTGGCGAAAAGAACAATGCCCCAGATATTGTTCCGTAAAGAGTATATACAGAAGTGACCATCCAAAACAATACAACTATTACAGTGAGTATCTAAAGATGTGGATTAGCCTCGAGGTCTATTAAACAGGTGTACTAAATGAAGACTTACGGTCCCAAGAACATTAAATAACATTGACGGCATTTCCTGCCCCAACGTTATGGTTGAGCCCGTGAAAACACCTGTAGCAAATACGATACTCCACCAGCCCATGTTGAACGGAGAGTGGGATCTCCCAAAGGAAGCCAACGCCCAAAATAGCCACGCAAGTCCAAAACCCCACATTAGGAGAGCAGTTAAGAAGCCAAATACATACACAATCTGACCAGCCAAAGGTATAATAGTATTCGTCTCTGGGAAGACTGTCAATGCAACTTGGCCCATGCTCATGATCCCGAACCCTCCTTCACCGAGTGGACCCAGTGGAAGGAAAACTGAGGAAATGACGGCTAGTGGAGGAAGTTTGTGCATTGTCAAACGGTGGTAATATAGCACCAACGTGAAAAGTGCCAAAGGCACACCAATCCCCCAGAGAATATAGCTGACTATCAGCGTCCAGAGACAATGTGCAGGATTGGATAAGGCGCCTGCGACCATGCCTCCAGTTGCTGCGCAAATAACTGTTGGAACGATAGGCAGCAGCCATAGAGGTGTTATAGAAGCGATTTCAGTCTTGTGAATGGACATACTGTGCTTAGCCATTAGCCAAACGATGTAATTTAGATATGGTATAGCCGGAGACCGTACATTTTAAAAGGCAGATAGAAACAGATTGCCATCGACGTCACTACTTCGATCCACCATAAGGTCCAAGCCAAAGTCACTACCCAAGGACCCCAGGCTGGGACACAAACGTTTATGATCATCTGAATGAGGATGCCAAGACCCATCGGCCAGGTCCCCAGGAACAACGATTCGGTTGGGTGATTTAACATGGCTCGCCATATTTCGGGATAAAGTGCGTATCGCAGGGCCGAGATCAAGCAGAAGAGAGCAAACAATGCAATGTCAAGAACAAATATGATAACTGATAACCAATACAGCCATGGCCCGTTGTATGGCAGTTTGGAAAGTAGAACCGCGATCACGCCGGTTCCCATAGTTATAGCGAACCATCTGTAGCAAGAGATCAGAGATCAGGTCCAAGTTACGTCCAATATTAGGATAACTTACGAAGGAGTAAAGTTGCGAACTATTCTTCGAAACCTTGACTTGAAGCTAACGGCAGGATTCTCTGGCACTTGCTGGTGGATAGCTGAAGGACTCATATTGATTTGAATTCTGGCAGATGTGAGATTCCTCTTCATGGAATTTCTGTCTGCATTTATATACAAAGAATGGCTGGAGATATTTGTCCTCCATCATTGCTAATAGCATCCGCTCTGGTCCGACACACATTACCTCAGGGCATCCGGGTTAGAAATCAGCAAGACCAAAGGATGTTTTACGGAATCGCCAGATTGGAACGTGCGCACACACCGCCTTGTGGCGTTGCAAAACGTCATATCAGAGAGAACATTCTGCCAAAGGCGGTCTCCAAAACTTTGCCAGTCCCTCCACAGCACAGTAAGCACAGCAAGCACAGTAAAGGCAGCTGACATTTCCGACCAAGAAAATATATTTCAGAATTATTCAACTTGCAAATGCTGCAAAGCAGACAAGCCACTGCCTGAGAAACCCAGATTCATAACCTAATGCCAGTCGAGGCTCTGCGAAGCATCATCGTAAATGGCCCTTTGCGGAGTGGATTGAACCAAAATATTTTTTTTTCGGAAGTCGACGGTATTTGATATGACGTACGGACCTCATAAAGCCAAGGAGCAATACAGTAACTGAGAAAGATTTGAAATCCATCCATGCTTCGACCATTGATAATGGAAGATGCATTAGGCTTAGGTTCCGCACAACATCCGTTCGATAAACTTTCCAGGGTCCCCAGCCGGAAATGCTCGGCACAGCAGTGGGTCTGGCGAGTTGATTGGCTTAAAGTATAATCTGCTGGCACACGGCGTATATGATCAATATAAGGACAGGCCAATTCATTTTCCAATACTAATGTGTTAAAGCTAAGATTGTACTTATACAGGCCTATCTTGCGATATATCTCCTTATTTGAAGGCTTCTCCTCATTGGAATGCTCCTATAACACATTAATTTGCAGAACGGATACGTATATAGCAACTTCTCCAACATCTCGTTAAAGACTTGAGCCTTCAAGATACTGGTGACCGATACCATGACTGCGCTCGCCTCCCAGCAAGAACTCCAAACCTGCAACCCACGATTGATACTGGCTTACGAGGATCCGATTAAGAAAGAACCTACCGCTTCCACTTCCATTCCTACCTTAGACCCCTTTTCCCAGCCTAGTATTAATGTACAGAGGATTATTCGTCGTAGAGATGATGAATGGACATGACTCCAGAATAATATTCCTGATTGAGGCTTTGGGGATATTTCCATATCCTTTTCCTCAAACGAAGAAAGAGTTGTGTACTGGCTCGTCATAGGCATGGTTAACGTTCTGCTCTTGAGAAATGCCACGAAACTATCTTCACTGAATGCATGTCGACAAGAAGGAAACTCGGAGAGTAGCAGTGGTAATCTATGAAAAAGAGACGGATTTGCAATACCTTTTCGCAAATTACTTTAAAATCTCCTGTCGTTGCTGCATAAGAGGGGTAAATATTTACAACTTCGCTCTGCGGCCCCGGGATTAGGCTAAGTTCACTACCCCTTTGCGCACGAGTAGCGTGAGAGCTAAACCCAAAGCTTTCTGATTTTTTTTTTCAATAAATGCCCACTGACTTGGGCTTGCTGGTTGTTGGTTGGTACTTGGAGGATGGTTGCGAAGCTCCGCTTGTCATTCTTGCTGAGGGTACACTTGTCATGAAACAACTCAATCATCCAATAAATCACTGACCGAAAATTGATTAGAGGTGACTTTTATATATAAAACTAGTCCAACAACGAAACCTCATCGTTCTTCCTTCCTTCCATTCACCCTCGGGATTAAGTGAGCCTTCTTAATCGTATAGTTTCTTCTCAGCCTCCAGGCGACTAACTTTTGTCGCGAGTGTCCACGCCCAGGCTCGGATATTCTCAAAGTTCCTATAACGATGGTGGCTGTTGAAATCGTCCTTAAAATTCGCGGAATTACTTGGATCCCCACCAGCTCGCCCCCCTCACAATAAGTGTTGGTCCCACATCAACCTGACACATAATAGACTTCCTAATACTCTCGATACAATGGCCCGCATGCATACGAGCTTCTTTCGCCCCCGTTATAAATGATGCCCTATCCACTGGGTATTTACCCATCAACCACCAAGTGTATTGCCGATTTTATTCTGTGCGAGAAATAAGTATTATTATACGCACTACTATGTGAGTTAGACATACTTACGAGGCAGGGAAGTTGATAAAAAAAGCTTCGAGGTCCGCCAGATACCCGTCTTCTTCCTCTGAACTAGCTAATAAGATAATCATTCTAAGTCTGCTTCAGTGCGGCTGAGCTGCAAAATGCCCTAACTGGGAATCAAGATGTCACCATCTAGGGCAACAATTAGCAGATTAAATGTATAATATTTAAGGTGTTTTCGACTTCACTCACAGCGCCAAAGATTCTCCGATAGTAACTCACATTCTACAGGAGGGAGTCCTCCGTACGGGCCCTCCTCCCCAAGGCTATTTTCTTCCAGGTGAGCTTTGTTGCACTCTCCTTGAGGATCATGCGAATAGAGAGGTGAATACAGTTGCCAAAAATCAAAGCCCATGACGAAGACAATGTTGAAGACGCTGGAAAACGATGATCATACCGGAATGAAGCAAAGGGATGATGCTTTCTGGTTTACTTATGCATACCGATGAACAAGTTTACCTATGTCAAGATAGTGCTATCTATGCCACTAAGGTATCGAGCAGTGTAATCATCACTACGGAGATAATGGCAAAATGTTTTGGGATACTAGGCTTTATGCAGGTTGGCTAGTATGCATGTTACTTCGTCAATGCCGCAGACGTCATTACAGACCAGTAACATGGCATACTAAAGGAAGTTCGCTGTGATTCCAAATGCTGTCATTAAGGAGTGTGACTCTTGCGAAAGCTCAGTAGGCCGTTGCATGGAGGATATTTGGGGGCTATGGGAGGGAAGAAGATGTGGCGTTTGGAGTTTGGTGTTGTGAGCAGAAAGTCAGCCAAGGTGGGAATAAGCCGTATCATTTGAAGTTTGGCCAGCCTTGTGCGGCTGTTAGCATTCGTATGTTTTGCATCCTCAATTTATTTGTGGCATAGTTTGCCTTAAAACAGAACTATTTCCGTCAGGGGTAGCACGTGACTATGATCAGTTAGCCGAGAAGCAGCGGCTAAAAAACTTTGAGGGGTTTATAATGTAAGCTACTGGTTGGTGCGCTTCCTAAACCCCTGGCCCAAGTCCAAAGAGCATTCTTCCAAAGGCCGTTCCGAACTTGGACACAATGATAAGAGGAATTAAATCTTGGAGTTAACAACAGTCGGGGCGATAATGTATCGATCATATAAGATCGTACTTATCATCGAATATTGCACTCTGGAGGTCCTACCCTAGCGTGAACGAGAGCCGGGTTTAATGTTCAGGCTCACCCAACTAAGATTCATCATGATATTGGCCTTGCCAGCGATTTCAACTATAATACTCACCAATGTGATGGTGGACGAAAAAAAAAGCCTGCCACGGCCTGAATTGACCTCTGCACTGTGTATTTATTCCTAGTGTCGAGATAAATCGGCTCGTGGAATATAGAGTAAAATCCTCGAAATCCAGCCAAGAGTTTTGGACTTTCAAGTGCCGCGATTATTGTACACAACTAGTGTGCGTAACTGTGCACTTGACTGGCGGAAATTGTGGCACCACTCGCTTTGGCTACTGTGATCGCTTGTCGGAATATTCTTCAACGAAAACATTGTTTGGGGCAAAATAGTTCACTAGAGCCGCCATCGAGAACATTTAAAGTCCACTTTCTCCCCCGCCATGGCTGGTCTCTTAAGTCTTGGAAACTCATCAACACAACTCCTAGGTGCATTATAAAATCGCCTTCTGCTGAATTTATTCGTTGGTTGATTCTGTCAGCATGCTCTCAACCCTGCGCCAGGGAGTCGTGTTAGGGTGGTTCCTCATTAGCAATGTGATAGCAGACCTCGCCGTGTCTCCCGCCAGGGGAGAAACTGGCATTGCAGCTCACATTTTCGACATGAGCCAAGTTCAACTAACCAACAGCCGTTGGATGGATAACCAAGGTCGCACTTTGAGCTACATCAAGTCCGTCGACTTGGAACGAATGCTCTACGTATTTAGACAGAACCACAACCTCTCCACAAACGGTGCAACTGCCAATGGAGGCTGGGATGCTCCTAGTTTTCCATTCCGTTCTCACATGCAGGGACACCTGTTGACGGCGTGGGCGAATTGCTGGTCATCACTTCGAGATACCACATGCAGGGACAGAGCTACCTACTTTGTTGCGGAGTTGGCTAAGTGCCAGAAAAATAATGGTAATGCCGGCTATTCTACAGGATACTTGTCTGGATTCCCAGAGTCAGAAATCACAGCGCTTGAGCAACGAACTTTGACGAATGGCAACGTGCCTTATTATGCTATTCATAAGACTATGGCTGGATTGCTCGATGTATGGCGACATATCGGTGACACAAATGCCAGGGATGTTCTCCTGTCTCTCGCTACATGGGTTTACACGAGGACCGGAAAGCTGAGCTACGCCCAGATGCAAAGTAAGTTAAGAAGTGTTTTAACGATCAGTGACCCCCCCCTAGCTCTAGCTATACCCCTATGCACGATTTGTTGGTACTGTGCTTGTCCACATAGCTGGCAGCAAACAATGATTCTTTGTATTCATTATTGAGAGGCTTTGTAGCCTTGGCTGATTAATACACGCTAGACTTAATGGGCACTGAATTCGGAGGCATGAATGACATTCTGACCGAGGTCTACTGGTGGACGAACGATGCTCGATTCCTCGAGACAGCCAAGCGATTCGACCATGCCTCAGTATTCAGCCCTCTGGCTTCAAATCAGGATCTTCTTAGCGGGTTGCACGCCAACACTCAAGTCCCCAAGTGGATTGGTGCCGCTCACGAGTACAAGCAAACCGGCAATACGACTTACCGCAGCATCGCCCAAAATGCATGGTCCATTACTGTCAATGACCACACGTACGCGATTGGTGGCAACAGCCAGGCAGAGCACTTTCGAAATCCTGATGCAATTTCCGGGTATTTGAGCCAGGACACTTGCGAGGCGTGTAACACGTATAATATGTTGAAGCTGACTCGCGAGCTTTGGACGATTAACCCCACACCTGCTTACTTTGACTACTACGAGCGCGCTGTACTTAATCATCTTCTTGGCCACCAGGACCCCTCGTCTTCCCACGGGCATATTACTTACTTCACCCCACTTAACCCTGGAGGGCGTCGTGGTGTTGGTCCGGCTTGGGGTGGCGGGACTTGGTCGACGGATTGTAAGTGTTATATTCCATTAAAGGTTGCTCGGGAGCCTCATAATAGTAGTTTCTAATGCTCCACTTTCTCTCAACACTATTCCGTTCGTTACTAACTCCAACTACTTTAGATGATACGTTCTGGTGCTGCCAAGGCACTGGTGTTGAGGTGAGTCCGGACAGCCTAGACTAGATACAATTGAGGTCTTGAAAACGCAAGCTAACAATAGGTAGACTCATACTAAATACATGGATTCCATCTATGGCTATGATGACTCGTCTCTTTACGTCAATCTTTTTATTCCATCAACCTTGAACTGGTCCGCCAAAGGCGTAATAATCTCGCAGACCACGACTTACCCGATGACTGGTAAGTTTTTATACTTGGGTCGGTCGAGAGCGCGAAAAATTCATACGTCCATAATCTTAGAGATAGTTGCGCTAACTATGTGATAGATACCACGACACTCAAAGTTACTGGCGGTGGCTCATGGGCAATGAAGATCCGCATCCCCGCCTGGACATCCACGGCAACCATCACGATCAACGGCCAAAGCGCCGGAGTTAGCACTAGCCCCGGCTCATACGCCACCATATCTAGGACGTGGGTTTCAGGCGATACTGTCATCGTGACACTGCCTATGAAGCTGCGACTCATTCCGGCTAATGACAATCAGAGCATTGCTGCTGTCGCCTTTGGACCTGCCATCTTGTCTGGAAACTACGGCAGCACCACGCTTAGCTCCAACCCGACACTTACTCTGAGCTCCATTAAGCGGACAAGCACCTCAACCCTGGACTTTACGGCCACGGCAAATGGTCAGACTGTGAGCCTGGGGCCGTTCTACAACGCACAAGGATTTAACTATGTCGTTTATTGGACAACGAGTGGCTCGCTGCCCTCATAATGAACAAAGTTCTCCTGAGAATGGCGATTTAATAACTCTTAGTTATTTAGTCACGAGGCGTGTAGCATATATGCAGTTGTGGCACAAGGAAGCAGATTTAGTTCAGTAGACCATAGGACCATAGGATCGTATGTTATGTGTTTTCTTTCTCAGTAGTACTAAAGTACTTGAAAAAAGAAATAAGACTAGTGAAAAATGTCAAAAGAAAGTTGCTGGCGGTCTACGATAGAGAATGATTTTCTATGTCAAACATGGAATGATTAATAAACTCTCATGTTATGGAAATTCTGTGGATATGTTATTCATATCACCTGCGTGTCTATTCTTCAAGTCCCTTTATTTGTCCTCCTCAACCCCATCGTAGCCTCCTTGAACGAAGTGGCGGGTAAAGATCTCCATGTCGGCTTTCTTGAGGACAAAGAGCTAGATGTTTTGTACATGTGAGACACAGAATACGACGAACTTTTTTGCAATAGCTGAAACAATCTCATATTCTTTGGATTCCAACAAAGCATGAACGTGTTTGCACTTTAGGGTCATTCGGAACCCAAGCATACCATCGTTGCCAGAGTGCAAACACCGCCAGATGCAACCGATTTCTATAAGCCCTTAAAACTTATAATCAACCCTCTCTATGCATTTTAGCGTACATATATGTTAATAGGGATGAAGGGGATGGATAGGATAGACGTATCTGAGGTTTTGGCATCCTTCAAGTCATTCTCAACTACCGTATTTTAACAAATTCATAACAATTCAGAGTAAAGTAACTGGGAAATAGCTGGGGGATCTCTGTGATATCACTATAAGCAAGCTGGGTCAAGACACAGTATCAAGGCTGCAACCTGAGGATGCCTATAACTACATCGTTTGACATTAGCCCAGGCGCACGAAGCTAGGAGGGGCTCACCAAACTACGGTAAAATAAATCTACAATCAAAGTACTGAGTCCAACTGCCAAAATAGAAGTATACTACGACCTGAGCATTTGATGTCCTCAAGTTGTTGAGCCCATTCACACCCGCCGAATTGGGTTGTCCACACCCGCCAAGTTGAGACTAGTGCGCCAACACAGACGATGGTCAAGCAGTTAAGAGAGCCTCACCTATCTCCATCCTCGATTAATTCAACTAACCTCATCATACAACACACAACACCTCGCGAACGTGCATTCTTGCTCCTAGTAAGTCACCTCAAGCCCCTTTCGCGGCCTTAATGTTAGCGAGAATAGGCGAGGACCTTAACTCCATTGTCGCCTGAGAATGATGGCAACAATGACTGCTAGACGCTAACGAGACCGCCTTCCTTCCCAGATCGAGATGGCAGAAACACACCCAAATAATCGTCGCAGACGCGATTCACTTGTTGACAGCAATCCACCTACAGTTGCAGAATCCCTTACCGTTCGCACCCGTCGCCGATCCAACTCTATTCGTTCTGAAAACCCATTCGAGAGTCCTCTCAGCCGTCAAGAAGACGAGATCGCAAAACTTATCAAGGAGATCAATCAAAAAAACGAAGGTGAAGCTCGAGAGTCTGCACTACAAGCTCAGCTTGCCTCCGAAGCTTCCTCAAGCAGCTCTGGCGCTGGTCTTGGCCTCGGCCTTCATTTCCCCGCCATCGACTCTGATTCTGGTATCACTGAGACTCCAAGTCGTGCTACCACTCCTCGCCCCACCCCTCCTCGTCCAACCACTTCCTCTTCCTCTACATCCTACAGTATTGTGAGTCAAAATATCGAAGCATCTTGACCTGCCCTGAATGTTTGAAGAGCGGTTAGATACTGGCGTTACTTCAAGATACTGACTCCAAGTGAAGCTAGGTGATATAGTTACTCAAGTTGACAATCTACCCGCCGTTACACCATCTGCTCGCCGCGAGTCAATCTCTTATCCAACAAAGCGCGAACCATCACCTGTTGCGGCACGTCCACTACCATCTCCACGTCCCCAAAGCGGCGAATTCTCCTCATATTCCCCATATTCAACTCCCATTAACTACTCTCGTCCAATCGCTAAACCAGCTGGTCCACGATCTGCCCGAATTCATAGACGCAATACTGCCATTGACCTCAGCGGTTTAGCCAAGGACAAAGGCCTACCAACAGAGGAGGATATCTTGCAAGCTGAAGAGGAACGTTTGCTTGAGGAACGACGTGAGCTCGACCGAGTTAGGCAAGCCATCATCAACCAGGAAGCTGAGCGATTACTAGAAGCACGTAAATACAAACAAAAGTATCACAAGACTTCATCATCCAAAATGAGCTATCAAAATTTTGAGTCTTCTGGTGCTGGCCCTAGCAACCCTCGCCAGGCCCCGCCATCCCCATCTCAAGGCATCAGCCACGGCAATGGCATGAACGGTATTGGTATGAACCCTGGCATGGTTGGTTTTCCAACTCCTGCCGGTCACCAGGCCGATCTAAACTATATCATGGGCATGGTCGAGGAATTGTCGCGCACTCTTGCTCACAACCAAAATCTTACCGCAAGCATCGTCCAGAAGGCTGGAGAGGTCCGTGAGCTCGCTCGCAGCCATGATCTTTCCAACGATGAGATCCTTGCCCGCGCTGCCGAAGCTTTGAACTGTAAGTTCCTAGATGCAATAATTGATCCCAGATGCTAACCTTGCCACAGCTGATACTACTAACCTCGAGCAAGAGATATCCAAGCTCAAGGAGGATCTTGCAAGTGCTGAGCATGCCCGTGATGAGAACTGGAAGTTGGTCATCCATGGATGCAACATTTTGGCCGATATCAGAGACAAGATGCACAAGTTCCGTGCTGATACTGACAGAGATGTTCTCGCCTGGCACAAGAGCTACCGTGATCAACTTGCCCATGAGCGTGCCGAGAATTTGCGCCTTAACTGCCTCATTTACGACATGCAAGCAGCCGCTGCCCGAGCTAATGGTCACCTACGTGACATGCGCCGCTATATTACCGACCACCCCGAGCTCGAGGAGTTGCGTCGTGAGGTTGCGGGTCTCCGTACCGACCGCCGCATGTGGAAGCGCATGGCTATGCCATTGATGACGGAGAGCGACTCGGAGTGGTCTGACGACGACGACCTTCGTGATCCCAAGACGCAGAGAAAGCGAGCCAAGGCGGAGAAGGCTAAGGCGGAGGCGGAGGGTGATGCCTAGATAGCCCCATTCTGTACTTGGTTCTTTCTGCATATGGCGGCGTTTTATACCCAGTGAGATGGTTCATGGGGCGTTATTTGATTTCAACCCAAGGAATGATCGCACGGTTTTCTGATACATATGCAGGGTAGCATACGCGATCGGAAATGAAAATTTTATTAAAACTTGTGCAACTTGTAACTTGTGAAAAGCCCGTCGTGCTTTATCTTATAGGGATCTCCAACGTATCAAATGAAATAGAACTTTTAGAACTTGCTGAAGATCTTTACCTGGAAAGAAGCAATAGTTTAGAAAAGTATAGTCTAATTGCTCGTATTGGGATTTGGCATCGAGGGATATGCAAGTTTCTATCTGCAAAAGCCATTTTGAGCAACTAATGATGTAGATCATGCACTGGACCATCTTATAGTACTATCATTCCACTGTTACGAACTGCCTTAATTAAGGGCACAGTAAGCCAGCTAGCTCCCCATGCGGTTTAATAGCTTCCCAAGTAAGAAACTGGTCTATGACCGCTCCTCGCCATCTGCCATACGGTCTCATAGGAGACCCATCTCACTTGCCATTCTCGCGCTAATCACCGCTCTCCTCATCTGCTCCGTGTCGACATAACTCACCACCTGTCGGTTGAGGAAAGCTGGGTCTTGGGGTAGGTGACCTGATCTTTAAATGTGCCTTGTGTAACCATCTTTATGGCACATGTGCAGGTGTCCGCAATCTGATTGGTGATAGGGGTTGCTTGATTGTTGATGAGATAATTTTGTTATCTACTTACAATGCGCCAGATTACTGTAGTTCGGTATGCTCTGTGTGCGTTTAAGCGTCTGATGTTCTTTTGTGGCTTATATCCTGAAAACAGCCGTTTGGATCTAAGTCTATTAGTGCAGGATGAGTTGTTATCAGATTCAAGTTTCTCCGAAACATAACACGAGCGCCAACGGCTAGAACGCTCCGAATGCCAACTTTGATGGGCACGTTCAGAATATGCAATTGCAACTTGAACAAGTTCAAGCACCTTCATTTGCACTAGCAACTAAGGTAGAACATGCAGACTTTGAGCCTCAGATTGTCAAAAAGCTGAGCGGAACACGAAAATGGGGAAGAAATACTGAAATAAAAAAAAAAGAGGAAATGAGATATGAGGTGCATGCTATGAAATCGCTAAATCGCTCACAAAGTTCAATCCAAAACGCCTTTCATCCCCACTTTTAAGCCCGTAAACGCCTTATCCACAAAATATTTTTTTGTCATTGGTACAATTCCTTACCACCCTTTCTTCCCGTTCAAAGAAGAAAGAGGATTTAGTTTGTCTTCTTGCCGTCCTTGCGGTCTTGAGCAATGGATTGGGCGGTACCGGCAGAAGCAAGGATTGTGTTCTCCTCACCAGGGCGGCTTTGGATGAAGCGGGCGTTGAACTTCATGATGTGCTTGAGGGAGTTGTACATCATCCAGTCGATGATGAGGGGCTTCTTGCTGACGATCCACTCGATGCCCTCAGTGCATGGTGGGGTGGTTAGGGATCCTTGGTATCTAAATGTAGTTAGGACATGGTTCAGAGAGTACGTGACTACTAAGAGGAGCCTACCTGTAGACCTCATTCTTGGACAAGTGGTCAGTGATGGAGTGAAAGTCAACACCGTTGATGTCAGTGGTCTTTCCGTTTGTCTTGATCTTATCCGCAGCTCTGAGGATGGTCCTCAAGGCGGGTGAGGTTGCACGTCCGATCTCAATCAGGAAACCAACAACAGCGAGCTTTCCTTCCTTGGTCTTGTGGACAAAGTGGATCTCCATTGGCGAGTACTCTCCCTCAATTTGATGCTCTCCTGGGGTGTGCAAGTGCGCCTGTTGGAGCTCATATTCTGTGTTACCGAACTTGAGGGTCGACTTCTTGAAGCCATTCACCTCAACGGTGTGGCCCTTGTTCTCAAATTTGACCTTGTTGTTCTCCTTCTTTGGAATCTTCATCTTGTACTCCTTACCGGCCTCCTTCTTGATCTTGCTGTCTAAGTTGATGGGGGTTTGTTGTTTGCCCAATGCGCAGTCACCATTCTTGGATTTATCGAGCACATGCCAGCTCAATGGGCCATCGTTGCTACCATATCCCCAGGGCTTGGAAGAGGCAACGGTGCTGTTGTCACCTCGGCGGTAGAGGTGTTGGGAATCGTCATAGCATGCCTGCGTAACAGCGAGGACAGAGGCTGCAAGTGCTAAAGATACAACACGCATATTGAAAGTAGTTAATGAAATTGGATAGGAAAGATAGACAAATGAAAAGTTGACAAATGAAATGGATCGGAAGAGAAGCTGGAGAGATGCGAAGATGTGAATGTGGAACTGATGATACTGAATGCATGAATTGAGTGCAGAACAGAGCATAATATATGATCAAACCGACCGGGCCTCTGATGCCCTTCCATAGTATCTCAAAGTTGGAGGAACGGCAGATGGATCCGAAGAGTAGCTTCAGTGAGGCTACGGAGGAAGGGTCGCGGCTGAGCTGGCTGGTCGGCCGGGGTGATGTTCGCTTGATGAGCTCCTTCACACACCGACAGGCGTTGATGACCGGCACTCAGAAGATCCATCATGTTTCATTCGTCCTTTAAACGGGAATATAATGCGGCTCATACTGTGAGATGGAGCCGGATGCAGAAGCGCTAAGCGCGATGAGAGTGTGTTGGGAGGAATATGACTTCGAGCCGCAGCCACCCTCACAGACCATAAACCCGCCCAGAAAAATGATCTCACTGCTGTTTAGCCAAGGCCGGCTAGGCTTTGACTAAGCAAAGTTGACGCAAATTGTAGGATCCCAGTTCTTTTTCAAATGTGGCCGTGTTCTTGGGATGCGAAGGAGAGCTCAGCCATTACATGACCGCATCAACCAACCAACCAACGAAGAGCAACGACTGTCCAGAAAGGGAAATAGCTTGCGGGCAACGATCTGGACTCATCAGGTTGGATGGGTAAACACCGACAGATAGTCGACAAGCTTCGCTCGTGAGCTCAGATTGTCAATTTGACAACACAAGGTTTGGGAGGAACATGTGGAGTTGAGGCGAAGCATTCCAGGTAATCTGAAAATAGCCGAAGGCATCTCAGCACAAGAGCTCTCTCTTACCTAACCCTACATAGTTCATGCCTTCAATCTGAGGCAAGAAAAGTATGCTTGTTATGGCCTTAACTTCAAGGCATGAACATATCCCCCGATACCATATTATCTGTCAATGTACGCTGTTCTCAGACTTCTTTGAAGTTCTGTCCCACAGCATTGCGACAAATTTGGAAAGATTAAGCTTTACCTCAAAGACCAATTGACATATAGCCATTCTCAATGATCAAAATAATTAAGCCGAGAAGCTCGACATCATCTATAGGCAAGTTATAGGCTAGCTAATACATTTCAGCCAAGAGTCCATCCTGTCACCAAGTCATCGCTATCTTTGGTCGACCACACCCCAGGATGACCATAAACCCTTAATGTAAATCCTTGAACAAAGCATTGAAAATTCCATCCCTGATGTTCCATAATCTATGATGTCGTTAATTCCTTCACACCACTGACCAAGCCATTTACCACTCCATTCTCCTGTGGCTTTTCGTTTTCAACCACCTTCTGCTCCGTGGGTTGCGGGGCTTTTTCCTCGACTGCAGGGCGACCTAAAGGTCTTTCTGGGTCTGGTGTTAGAAGATACTGAGCTGGGATCAATTTCGCAGCAGGATTGAGGGTTAGCCCGAATCCGGGCTTGTCAAGCTGTGACTTCAGGAGGAAACCTTTCTCCGGAATAGGCTCATCAATGAATAAGTCGCCAAAAACTGGAAGCACGCTCTTGCCGTCAGGCGAGTTGGCAAGATATTCTTGGAATGGGCAATTCGTCTGCGAGATGACATAGTGGTAGCTGTAAGGTCCGCTGGCGTGAGGAACCACTGGGATGTCGTAGGCTGCAGCCATGGCAGATACCTTTAGCAGCTCAGTTAAACCACCAAGCCACATAACATCAGGCTGTATGATATCCAGATTTCGCCCTTCGATCAGCTTTCGGAATCCGTACCTAGAATATTCATGCTCCCCAGTGGTGAACTTGACTTGTGGGTGAGCTCTCTTGATCTGAGCAAAGCCGTCCGTGTCATCTGGGGAGAGGCATTCCTCCCACCAGTTGATATTCAAGTCTAAGCACGCCTTGACGATTTCTATCGTGTAGGGGACGTTCAAACTCATATAGCAATCAACCATGATTGGAAAATCTGGTCCAACGCTCTCTCGGTGTTTCCGCAGGAATTCAACATTCTTCTTGAGGCCGGCATGCCCCTCTTCCGGGCAATATGGTAAAGGCACTTTTGCACCCCAGAAGCCCATTGCCTTCGCAGAGGTTGGTTCTGGACCCGTGCAGTAGAAATCGAGCTTTTCCCGCGTCGCGCCACCAATCAGCTTGTATACTGGCTCATTTCTAATCTTGCCTAGCAAGTCCCAAATTGCCAAGTCAATGACAGATATAGCCGCTACTGGTAGTCCTTTGCGACCGTAGAACATTGAACCTCTGTACATTTGCTCGAAGAGGTGGTTGGTATCTCTGGGGTCGGCTCCAATCAAGAATCGTTCGAAGTGTTGGTGTACCAACCAACATGCTGGCGGACCTGCGAGATTCAGTCAGCCTCCTCCAATACTACAGATAAGTTGCACCTGCCTCCAAATCCAGTAGCAAAGCCCACGGTGCCATCGGAACCTTCAATTTCAACACAGAAGGAACCCAAAACGTTGATTCCCCAACTTGTTCTCGAGGCTCGATACTCCTCCCATCGTGACATTGGCGTTGAGATAGAAGTGTCAACCAGCCTATATTTAGTTCAATTATTGCACGGAAATAGGGTTTTATTCATGCCGACATACCAGTGTCCGCCTTTGACATTGTGGTAGTCTCCTCCAGATCCTACTCCGTCAATGACATAGGTCCTAATGGCCTTGATGGTGGGAAAGCTACGAGCGGCGGATGCCATGATGTGTGATTGATTACGCGAAGATGAAATTGGAATTGCTGATCTTTCTTCCCAAAAAAGAAAATAAAGAATAGGTGAGAAGTAGAATGGAAGTTCCGACGCGGTGGCTTCCTGATAAATGAAGAGGCGTTGTGTGCAGAACCTGTGACATCGGGAGTTGAATGGTGAATTGATAGGTATGGCTAGGGCAGGTACCTATAGCAGTCCGTAGAAAAGTGGGTGGAGGGGTCAAATATTCAATGATTCGGAGGGAAATAGACCGAGCCCGACAGGACAACATTCCTACGAAGGCTACCTTTTGTTAAGTAATTGACACAATTATTCATTTTGTTATATATATATGTATGTGTATTAAGATTAGAACATGATACACGAAGCGAACGACTGAGCATATATATTTTATTATCCGTGTAACTATGAACGTGGTCTCCTCCAAAAAGCCCCTTCCGCTGCTGGGAGTGGTACAGTGCCAGCACAGTGGTAACGATCGCATGAGGAGAGCACACCGCATAAAAAAACATGGAGAAAGTAGTACAGCTATCGCTTTCATGCGGCCATCTAATTCTGTGAAATAACAGTACTTAGGACTGATGTCGATACATCATTGACTTTTTTTCTGTTTCTCGACGACCCAGACAAACAATCTCGAGTATGCCCATCCTTGTGCCCTAGCAACCCCCCTCCTTTTGAAAGCTTGCAGGCTTCCCCGGCTTTTTCTCCAGGGGGACCTTTTCTGCTGTACAGTAAGGACGAACCCGACGCGTGACCCTGTGGCTGCGATTGGCCCGCCCCCGCCGTTGCGCGTGTTCCTACAGGCTGTGTGAATTTAACCACAGGATACTCAATTGTACGGCTCTTTTCCTACAGTCGCAAATCATCTCATTAATGCGTGATCCGGGTTCTGCATCCTCTGGTTGGTCTGGTGGCAGGGGGGAATACGATGGTCCTGTGATTTTCTGCTCCGTCTACTGGATTCCTTGCTCTCATATCCACTCACTCGCTCACCCACTGCCGAGGGTGAGATTCCTTCTCCGGTAGTCCACCTGCCACTTGGCCACCACCCCAAAGCCCTGGAAGCCATCTCCGCCGCCCCCCCCCCCCCCACAGTGGGCTCCTCGCTGTTGAAATACCGAAACATCTGAACCTCCTCGCAGCCATCTTCCCCGAGCTCTTCCCCAACTTTTTGCAGACTCATTCTCCCGCCCCCCCCCCCCCAATGGATCCAAAACAATCCCCCAAATCATCACCGCATGGCGTGCCAGCTCCCCCGGACAGCGAGGGAGAGCAATACTATAGCCAAGAAGACGACGAGAGCGCCGGAGATAATGGGGGCGAGCGACCGCGCAAAAGAAAAAGGCCCATGAGTGTCTCGTAAGCTAAAAAAAACACATGTCTCTCCCATCTGAAAACAACGAACAGGAGCTGGATGCTTCAAATGAACCCATCGCAATCCCAGACGATGAGGATGAAGCTCCATTAATTGATCAGGACCATTGGCTGACTCTGAGGCGAAGGTGTGAGCTCTGCAAGCAAAGAAAGGTATGTGTAATGCAAGTGCCATGAAATTGAATATTGCAGCAAAAGATCTCGAGCCCAGATCAAGCTGTTGATTCCAAACCACACTACTGGTGGATATTTCAAGTGGATATGGCCTGATCTTTACTTTCCCTTCTCTCACACATTGGGCTTCCTAGTGATATTGCATACGATAAGCGAGTACAGCTCGTCGGAGCTGCTCCTTGCTCGTCTGTGATATCTGGCAATATCAGGGAGCTAGAACACCCCGCTAGACGCGGATCACTCATATGATTTACCGACATTCCACTAAGCTTTACATATCTTCTGATCATTGATAGGTAAAATGTGACAGAGGGCAACCTTCCTGTGGATGGTGCAGCCGGAACGGCGCCATATGCGAATACAAAGAACGAAAGAAGCCTGGGCTCAGAGCTGGATATGGTCGGGAGTTAGAGCAAAGACTCGATAGACTCGAAGAGGTTCTACGCTCTCATGCCCAAATACTTGAGTCGTCCTTTCGAACACACAGCACCAGCATTCCAAGTGATCATGGCACGCCCCAAAGTATACCACCAAACTTCAGGCCCAGCGAGGGACGCCATATTCCTCATGCTGAGACGGCTCTATTTCTTCAGAAGCCGTCAACATTTTCAGTGGGCAGTCAGTCGATGGATTTTACGAACCCTCTTCCGCCCACCCCTTCCATGTCCTCTATACATGGAGGAGATATCTTTCAGCAGAGTCTACAACATTCCCATGCTCTTGCACAGCCTATACCGGCTACTCAGGCAAATGAATTCTATAGTACCACAGCACCGCCTCTCGAATCGCCCAGCCTGAACATCACCCAAGCGCAAACTGGGTCGTCTTCCGATCATGCTCTTCCACCCTATGATCTCCTGTATGCGCTGGTTGATTTGTACTTCAAATATGTTAATACGTGGTGTCCGATTCTACATCGAAGAACTACTTTAGATTCGCTATTTGGTCCTTCTGCACTTGATGAGGACGATCGAATATTACTACATGCGATAGTCGCTACAACCCTGAGGTTCTCGAATGATCAAAGGTTGACGGAAGAAAGACGACGGCAGTACCATGACCTGTCGAAACAAAAAGTACTGCTGTATGGGCTTGAGAATTCATCTGTGAAAGCTCTGCAGGCTTTAGTCATTCTTGCTTTAGATCTTGTTGGCAGCAGCAACGGCCCTCCAGGCTGGAATCTGTTAGCTCTGATTGCTCGATCGGTTGTACAATTAGGCTTGGCCGTTGAAACACATTCCACCGCTGTTTCACCTCATTACCCATCGATCTATACACTGAGAGCCATGGTGTTACCGACAGCGGACAACTGGATTGAAGAGGAGTCCAGAAGGCGGCTGTTTTGGATGATATACCTTTTGGATCGCTACGCGACAATAGCAACGGCATTCGAATTTGCACTCGATGAGAAGGAGATCGATCGGACCCTACCTTGTCGGGATGATCTGTGGAACAAGAATCAGCCAGTTCAGACAAGATGGTTTAGAACAAGTCAGAGAACCGAATACGATGTCGACAAACCCGAAAACCTCGGCGCCTTCTCTTACTACATCGAGATTCTAGGAATACTCTCCAGGATCCATAAGTTTCTCAAAAAACCAGTCGATATTGGTGCATTATCTGATGTTGAGGAATGGCAGGGGCGATATCGAGAGTTGGATAATATGCTTACATCTTGGAAGTTCAATCTTCCCAGCGAGTATGGAAATATGGCAAAGCTTTTCCAACCAGCAGGAAATAAGTCTATAAATTGTGGATGGGTAATGTTACATGGTAAGTCCCTCATGTAATCGTCGTGACAAGTACTAACCTCAAATAGCTACATATCACACGGCTGTTATAAGACTACATTCATCCGCTGCCTACCCCACAACTAGATCTCCTATCTTCACGCCTTCATACAGTGCAAGTCAACGATGTCTTGGAGCCGTAGAAAATATCGCCGCGCTTGGCGACTATATCATCCAGAACGGAATGCTCCCAAAACTAGGACCGCCTTTTGCTTTCACTCTCTGGGTAGCCGCCCGGTTACTCCTCGTTCACGGCTCCACCATAGAACACAAAGTCAGCCCTCAAATCCAATTCTTTGTTGACAGTCTAAGAGAAATGGGTCGCTACTGGGCAGTTGCAGAGCGTTACACCACTATTCTACAACGTGTTTTGGACGAACATCAAGACTCTGAACGCTCAGCCGGGACGGATGGAGAAAGAATTACGCCTTCTTCCGTTAAGATTCTCTCGGATATGAGACGTTGTGCATACGATTTAGACTTTCTCATCTCAAGGCAGCCAAAGCATGTTAGTATAGCATCTCGCCTACCGAGTGTAACACCATCCAGGACGCCGGCACTAAATGACTTGGAGTATCTTGATGTTTTTGGCTTCTTCAACGTTCCAAGACTGCCTATGGGCGGTGACATGGGTGCAGTCACTGGAAACAGTATTGGTGAACTGCATATCCCTGAGCTATCGAACGGATCCAACGAGTTCAATATAACAAATTTCACAGTCGATGCGAACTCAGATTGGCTGTATAAGAATCAAAACTAATGATAACATGGCTGGAGCCTCACAACAGTAAATGTCACTCTAGCTAGCTGACACAATATGAGCATTGAGCAGCAACATAGCCCTCGACCGATCATTTGTCTTCGCACTGTAATAGCTGGTTGCCAAGATGCTATTTATTCAGATACCGAAAAGGCAGTGCTACGGTACAGTGGCACGCATAGCTATCATTTTGACGTGCAGCATGTTCCCTAGAAAGTTTCCAATCATTATCCCGTCAGTCGATTCATATTTCATTTCGAATTAACACCATAATAATTCCTCAACCCCGTCATATCCTCGACGCCAGTCTGGTCAACCCACAACCTCGTCGCGTTGTTATAGCACACTTTATAATCATACCTAGTGCACATTAGTATTCAAGTCCACTATGCAGCGTATGACAGATGTTCAGGCGATTCTCGAGATTCTCGAGCACATTCCCAGCGTAGGTGGATAAAAAAGTGGTCACTCAACCATGAGGAGCAATACTCACAGGAATACACCAGGGCCACAAGTCGTTCTGGCTGAGAAGACGGTGTTGGTAGTGCTGCTCTGGATAAGACGGCATTCTCCGTTGGGACCGCAGACCTCATGGCAGGATCCAGCGAAATGAGGAGAGTTACAAACGAGGATGCAGTATGTGCTTGGGGCGCATTGGCGGGGTTGTAGATGGGTGAAGGAAAGCAGCGAGAAAGGGAAAGGGAAGGCTGTAGTGAGAGGAACAAGTGAAAGGAGCGGATGCAGTCTCATGGCTATGACTTAGAATTGAGGTGGCGCAGAAGCTCCGCTGGTAAATTTTGAAGGAACGGTGGTGTATCTGGGAAAGCAAAAGTTGTAGTGTGAAATATTTATACAGCACGACAATGGCAGAAGGTTAAGAAGGAAAAATAATTTCGTAATGAGTAGCTACACATAATGAATGCTTACCCGACCGAATACTAATTCCCTGCAAGTTAGTGAGTAGCCAATGCCTATCTCTATCAGGTGTGCGATCAAGTGTAGATAGACTTACCGTGCGGCATATACGAGGCAGGTTACACAGAGCTAACCCGTGACCGAAAGGTTGTGATCAGACGGTGGAATAGAAGCTCCGGTTTCATCGTTCCCTATTTCAATTAGCAGAAATGTCTCGAAGAGCCCGTATACCGCTCCTCGACATTGTTGGACCAAGATTTCTCGTATTTTGCTTCTGTTTTTGATGCTCGCTCTAAATCGGCTCGCTGAGAGGCTCGATGGGCGTGTTGTTTTCGCTTCCCGTTCGCCCCAAAAATCGTTCGCATGAGCCCAAATCCGTTCGACCTGTCATTATTGTATTTTCGCTCATCTCTGAAATACATGCGGGCCCGCCTCGCGCCCGACCATGTTTCTACCGCTCAGCTATGGTTGCGGAGGGCTGGGCTGAAAGAGAAGTTGCGTACGGCCCTGTCGCTTTCTGGCCCTGTCTCCCCTGGCGAAAGCAAGCCTTTGCTTCTTGTCGCAGGACGGTTGTCCTTGTTCGCGGTTTTAGTCTTGGGGCGGCCTCTTCGGGAGCGTGGGTCAGCTCAAAGGGCCGGTTATGCTTTTGCTTGGTTGATTTGAGACGGCATAGACCGTGAGCAGGGAGGTATATCTACGACGGGAGGCGTAGATGGCCGAGAGCAAGGTGCTATGGCTGCGGTTCTTGCTTGCGGCAAATGAAAGACAATATCTGGGGTGTGTTTTTTAAAGCCTGCTCAATTATCAAAGACTGCACATATCTGGTTCTGATATTGGCCGGAACCGGAAATCGATACAATCTCGTGGGTTATGGCGTTCACGTAGAATGGAGCTTCCCTTGAACAGCATTTTCAGCACAGCCCTCGGCCATGGCATCCGCGACATGGCTCTCTTTCACATCAAGCTGCGATCACTGATTTCCTCGGCCCTGATCGCTGATCTCAGTGCAAATGTTTCGTCCCACCCGCGCCATACTCTCGCTAAATCAGGGGGAACAATGCTTGGCGCAGAGAACAATACTAAGCCCTTAACCGAGCTGTTGATCGTTTTCGCCTATTTCGTTCGGCCCCATGTGCTGAGAGCGAAACTTGTCTTCGAAGTGTCATATTATACTCTCCTTCCCTTATTATTTTGCCTCATATCACAAACTTGAGCTCCCGAGGCGTTTTAACACTGTTACCTATGGATCAGATTGTCTCGACAGTCTCGGCTTCAGATATGAGTCTGATTCTAACGGGACGGATGGAACAATATAAAACATCTGATATTATATTATGAGGAAGAAGTGGCTAGAGGATTTAAGAGTTGAAGACCTCAAATATACTCTTTCCTCTCCCCTCTACTTCTCATTACGGCATCACAACTTTTATCAACATCTTACGGCATTTCGATCATATGGTCTTTATCTATTCGTACATCAACCATAATTCGTACATCAACCATACTTTAATCTAAGCAACATGGCATCCCCCGAAAACACTACCTTCTATCCTTACACCCAAGATATCACCATCCTGATGGCGGACGGCGTCACACCAGTAACCGTCTCCCTCTACGACATTGACGCGTCAAACTGGTACAACTGCGCCCTCATTATGAACCATGGCTCTCAACTTGGTGCTTGCATCGTCATGTTCTTTGTCGTGTTCCTGCTCACCGATCGCAAGAAGCGTACAAAACCCATCTTTATCCTCAACATCCTATCACTTCTCTTCGGTGCTCTTCGTGCCATGTTTCTTGGGTTATACTTTCTGACGCAATGGGTGGATATTTACCCCAGCTTTACCGGGGACTACTCGGCCATCCCGACCAAGGCGTACGCTACCAGTGTTGTCGCGACGATTTGGCCGTTCTTCATGACCATCACCATCAATCTCTCCCTCGTCTTCCAAGCACATACTGTGTGTCTGGGTATGTCCAACATGTACTACAGACACATCATTATCGGGCTTGGTACTCTGGTTGTCACTGTGGGCATCGGTTTTCGATTTGCGCAAACGATCACAAATTCGAAGGCTATCATGGGCGCGGAGGCATATTACAATATGCAGTGGGTGACAATTGGCACCATTGCTACCCAAACCGCCGCGGTCTGGTATTTCTCAATGATCTTCACCGGCAAGCTCATCTATACTCTCTATACCCGCAGACGCAATGGTTGGAAGCAATGGAGCGGAGTGCAAATTCTGGCCGCGATGGGTGGCTGCACCATGGTAATTCCTTGTAAGTATTTCCTTCCATCCAAACATGCACGAAATATTGGGATAACAGTATATAGCCATCTTCGCCATTCTTGAGTATATCACAATCGACGAGTTTCCTGAAGCCGGATCACTTGCAATAACCATGGTGGCTCTCCTCCTCCCACTTTCCGCACTCTGGGCACGCATGGCCATCGACAATGAAGCGGCAGCCCTCAATTTTAATCGCGTTACTGGAACCTCTGGCTCCAGTGGATCTCAATATTCTGACGACGCCGCATATAATTCACGGAAGCTGATCAGTAGCCAGCTTAGTCAGTCGACTGCCATGTCTTCAAATCTCGACCATCCCAATGAGCGTAAAGGAAGCGTGACGCCGATGATGAGCCCTACAACAATTGATTCTCGCATTGAGCATGGCAACAAATCAGGTGTGCGGGACAGCACCGAGATAGATTTAGAGGCCATGGGTATCCGCGTCGATAAGTCTTATAGCATCAATAGCGCCAAAGAGTGAATTCGTAAGATGCTTCAACTGTTCTTACGGTTGGTGAAGCAGAGGGGCGAGATTAGCGTTGAATATATCTGAGGGCTGCAATTGAGCGGAGGTGTAATAATCATCGGCCAGATGAGATTGCGGACACTTGATTTTTTTTTTTCCATTTTTTTTTTCATGGTACATGGCCGTAGGGGTTGAACTTCGGAAATACTTGCATATTTATCCCTTCGCAGTGTTCTTACCGTGTTTGCGGTGAAGTATACTCGCACTTTCCCCAAAGATTCTCAGATGAGTCCAGGCTTATAATATAACTTACTTCCTCAAGCACAAAAAATACAGTTAACTTTAAATGCGAAAGTACTCCCTAGTCTCTCTACACATCAAAGGCCATTTATCTGGTGCATACTTCAAACCATGTCTTACTACTCATCGCATTCTAGTTACGCCACACCAAGTAGAGGCTCAATACAGCGAGCATCCTACTATAATTCACCGATACATAGCCGAAACTATTCAAGCCAAGAGCGAGGAGGTTTGTCGGAGAGGGCTAGATATAAAGTTTTGTTGTTTCGACCTCCCCAGCATCCCTCGAATAGGCTAGGTTCCTTGATTAGCAGATTCGAAGCGTTGGATGCCGTTAGCAGGCCAGTCGAGATCTTTGAGCCGAAATTAGTGCCTGTGCAGCACTCGACTTCGTTTCTCCAGAGCAACATAAAAGGCGGCTCTCAGCCAAACGGGCATCAGCGGCGACTGTCGACAATTTTCAGTCCGAGGCCTGCGAGCCAGGGCCGATATGAGAATGTTTTCCCAGAGGATGAGTCTCCCCCGGACAAAGATGACGTGTTTACTTGCCCTCCGTACCATAGCGTCGGTTCTATCAAGAAATCCGAGATTCTAAAGTTGAGACAGATGCCATCGCTTACCAAAGTAGCTGTTGTTCAGGCACAGGATCCTACTAAGACTGTAGGGAGAAATGCTTTGTCTGAGTGCCCTGCACCTTCTTTTCATAAAGTGTTACCAATCCGAAGCAATAGCAGGGAAGCGTCTATAAGAGATAAGATTAGATTCTTTGATGGAGGTACAGATCCCCGCACACCTCCGGGTTTGTTTTCCTCCCAATTATGTGCAATTTCCCGCTCACTTTTCTCCAGCATTACCTACTGCAAAGCAAATCAAGATCAAAACTAGTCCTCTAAGGCAATCTTCGGGCGTGTCCGTCGTCCCAGGTTCTGGAGACTTGAATAGTAGTATAAATCTAGAGGCATGCTTAAATGCCGGGCTGAGATCCCACATGAGTTCACAAGCTAGTGAAGTGGCTACTACGCCTTTAAAGCTAGCCCAACAACAGATTCTTGCAAAGCAGTATGCAATACTCGGAACGCCTACTTCAAATCCCTTCCTCACCCCAGTATCAACATTAAGGTCCTCTACGTTCGTTTCTCCAGATGTTTCACCGAGAGCAAGAAGCATTGAGCCAAACTCGTCGCAAAGATCAGGTGCTTCTCCTCTTCGTGAGCGGAGATTGGCACGTTCAGCTATACCAAAAAGAGCAGGTGTTGGTGTTTCCACCCCAGAAGGCAGAGGACACAGCCAACCTCCACGCCCTACAAGACAGATCTCACTAACCCCCAAGCGGAGAGAAGTAAGTGAGAAGATAGATGAATTATATCGTGCAAAACACAGAGAGAGGTTGAGTTCGTATATTGAGACAAAGTCCGATATTGAAGATCAATCTGCTCCACCCGATATGAAGTTGAATCGACACAAGATTCAGGTATTTGAGCGTCCTATTCAAACTATTCAAGTAACAGGCGCGAAAAAAGTGTCACGAGTTGCTGACTTGAAAGCACGTTTTTCTGGCGATTCAGATGGCCCGGCTCTTAATCCAATGCGCCTACTGCACATCACAAGTCCACGAAGGATATCGCAGGGGAGGAACCAGTGCCTTGAGGGAGAAAGCAAAATAATCACACGGTCTCAACTCATGCCAGAGCAGTCAGCATCTACAGCACCGGATCTTTCAATCATCCTTGAGAAAGGCGAGCAGAGTTTTTTACTTCGAGAAGCACCACCAATAACGCTTGAGACTGCACCAACCGTATCAGAGGCAGATACAAATCGCTATTCAGGATCGAAGGAATCTTACACCCTTGTTAAGACGCCACCATCATTCCTTGGTTTTAAGGTCTCGAGGTCCGAGAAACAGAGAATTGATATCTCACAGACGCCAACCCTGCCTCCCTCCCTGCCTGTCTATACAACGCTTTCAGTCCCCAAGCAGAGAAAACATAACCTAAAACGAAGCTCCCCGACGATAACAAGCAAACCTATTGGACGAAACAGTCTTCCGCCCGCACATTTTGTACAGCCTCTCCAGGTTCCTAGGAAACGGGGTATGAATGATACGCAGGTGAAGAATGAGAAGTTCCCGAGTACAGTACCAGATAAGGTAAACGCAAAGAGCAAGGCCGTAGAGGATAAAATTAAACTTTTCGAGCGGAAAACATCAGAGGCGTATGTCAAGCCCGTCAAGGGTCAGAAAGCGCAAAGCTCAAGCAAGATTCCGGTAGCAAAAGACGCTCTTAGACTGAAACCCACCGCCATAAAACCGACTTCGGTAGAGAAATCGAGGAGTGCAAACGAGGTGGCTTCGGAAAGAGTTGAAAGGGGGCGCGGTGGAAAGAGAGAACTGAGTGCCTTGACGCTCAATGCTATAGCAACAGAGTTTCGGGACCTAGAAGCAAATTTGAAAGCAGGTAAACTAGATCAAGGAGATTCAGTAACTAGCTGCAATGATTCCAGGTGCCTCAGAGACGTGAACTTCGATGGGACGAGTGACGAAGCAGATATAGACATGGTTATCAAAGAGGCGGAATGCGAAATGCGGGAGCCAAAGCCGGTACGATTGGTGGAGATGAGGCGGATGTTATGGTTGTGTGGAGGGAAGGTGGACAGGAACATGCTTTCTCAGAAGCTCCACAGAAGTTATTAAAAACAAATATTCACTTCCCAAACATGCTTGATACCTTAGTGATCAACAATATAATATGGAATGATTTCAAGCTTATCAATAGACAGCTAGTCCCATTCCCTTGCCAATCTTCTTTGCGAGCGCTTTCTTCAAATACCATTCCCTGGCAAGACTCCTGGTCATTTTCGCAAACACAGCGGGGCTCACACGTCCCCGCTCCACCGCGCGCCCCAGCACAAACAACGCATCACCCAGACTCCTTTCCTCGCCCACAAGCTCATAAAGCTGGTTCCCGACCACGGTCGGCGCGACCAATATCTCATCGATACTAGGCGGCTTGCGCCCCTGGCTATTCTCGATGACCTTGTCCGCATCCCGCAAGGCGGTATGCAGGATCTCGGTATTGGAGTTCAGGAGCCCCGATAGCGACTCTAGAGCGTTGAGCTCGGAGGAGAGCTTGTGCAGGGAGGCGAGCATGGCGGTGTGTTGGGCCTCGAGCCCTGGGAGGCTGGAGGCTGTTTGGCTGGTCGTATGGAGGCGTTGGGCATGAAGTGCTTTGCCGATGTTGTGGAGGAGCATGTCTTTTTCGGGGTTGGGTGGGATGGGCGGTGCGGGCAGGTTGGTGGATTCGCTGGAGGGTACGGGAAGGGTTAGGGGGGCGTCAAGGAGATCTGGGGGAGGAGGCGCCTTCTGTTGGGGTTGCGGTGGATATTGCGATGGAGGTGGATGTTGTTGCCATTGTGGAGGTTGACTAGTATATTGAGGTTGCTGGGGAATAGGTGGTGGGGGAGGATTATACTGTCTATGCTGCTGCTGATGGCTAAGTTGTGGTGAATTGTTATACTGCGATTGTTGGTGTGCCTGTGTGAGTGACGTGCGGCGGTATTGATCTTCTTGAGGAGTCATAGGACTGACAGGACTAGAGCTATAAGAATCTCGCAGTGACTGCTGGCGTTGTTGCGCCACTTGTGGTGGATGTGGTAAGGGAGGTGCTGCTTCATAGCGTAGGCTACTACTTCTCTGAGGGGCGTGAGACTGTCCATTGGGAGGTTGAGGAGGTGGAGGCGAGAACGGCTGGCTATACCTGTACCCAGGCTGCTGAGGAATTGGTGGTAGAGGAGGTCCGCTTTCTAGTCGAGAGGGACCCGGTAATGGACCCGGTAGAGGACTTATACCGCTCATAGGCTTCGGGGGAGGCGGTGGAGGCTGTACTGGTTGGGTCGAGACAGAGGATATGGGTGGGCTCCGGCCGACACCTGGAGGAAGTGGTGGTATTGGGGGAGGAGCTGGTCCAGGTTGGAGACGTTGCGGCGCATGCTGCTGTTGTCGAGAAATAACAGGTGGTTCTTTAGCAAAGATTTCTCGAAGTATTGCCAAGAAGTCGAGAATATTGGATTTCTGAGATCGCAGAGCATCAGCCTATTGAAATAAAGTCATAACAAGAACACTTTTGAGATATGCTTACGTCCCAATATTCTGCCCACCCAACCAAGTATGGATGATATATCTTCCCTTGTGGATCAACGTGCTGACCAGGCCGTACTAACATCCCTTCTGTTGGCGTCACATACACCAAAGGTGACTCTCGTGGATATCCGTGTGGCACCCATAATGATACTGGAAATCTGTACGTTGTGCCTCGGAAAGTTACTGGAAGGGTGCCTGAAAGATGGAGGAGAAGAGCTGATGCGCCATGCTCATATGCTACAAAACCAATCAGACTCCTTCTTGTTCATTTAAACAGGGTTTTCATTTCATGCGTACTGTATACATCTGTTCGAGGGCTGAGTGATGAGTAATAAGAGAGGGCTTGCGCAACGTCGTTGTATGTTCGATTCACATCCTTATATTCCTATGTCTACTTAGCACTTCAAACTCTTCTGATGATGGGAGCGTTGCATACACTTGTGAGGACACTGTACAACCAGTTCAGCACCTGCTGCTTCACAGCGGCCATTGTTATCGAGTCTCAAAATATGGCATCTCTCAAGACACTCGGGACTGAAACTGGCTGTAAATACCAAGCAATGACGGACTTGATGGCCTGTGCTGCACAAATACTTGGCATACAGATTATGTAAGTAAGCACGCTGCCAATAACGTACCTGACGGGTCAGTGGAACAGATAAGTCAGTGAAACACGCAATTTTACCGCAAAAACGCGCTTTTTCAAACTGTGCTATTTTAAGTACTATTTTATTAAAATTATTAAAACTTAATATATAACAATTTAATTGTAGTTTGTATACATAATTTAAGTTTGAAGCTAATACAATTAATAGTTATTTAGAAACTGAAATTACAGGAATTATTTTAGCGTGAAATGTTATATTTATATATTTATAATACTAAAGCTTTCAAAATTTAAAATATTGTTTGTTTATATACTTGAAATATTATTTTAAAAAGTATAACTTTTAAAAATAAGTAATAACTAAAATAGCACGGTTTGAAAAAGCGCGTTTTTGCTGTAAAATTGCGTGTTTCACTGACTTATCTGTTCCACTGACCCGTCAGGTACGTTACAGATTGACCAATCGGTAAAAAGAGGGTTATGGCTCGGAGATCCCTATGATTTTTTCTTCAGCCTTCCGGCCATCGGCTTTGTAAGGCTGTTTAGTCCATACCACCACACCATAATGGCTTCTCTAGTGGGGGCGTTGTGTCAACAGCTTCTATTATAACATCATTTGTCCGAATTTTTGCTCTTTTAAAGCTCAATCTTTGCATGACCGTATCATCAAATTACTCAAAAGGCTGAGGAGTATCGGACAAGATCTGTATACTCCTTGCGTCAGGACGTACCCCACGACTACAATCTATCGCAAAGAAATGCTTCCTCCTGTTCCGATCCTTGGAGACTATGGACTTTCTCAAGACTATGGTTTCCTTCCAGCTCAACTCCCTCTCGAGAGGCTTCCGGATCCTTACTACAACAAGTGGGAGGCCATTGTTGGAAACTTACAGGGCTTGATTCTGAGCAAGCGCTTGCGTGGAGTCATAGATAGACTTCCTGTTCTCACCACGGCTGGCCTTGAACACGATGCGGAATGGCGTAGAGCATACTCCCTTCTGTGTTTCATGGCTCATAGCTACGTTTGGGGCGGTGATAGCCCTTCAGAAGTAAGTAACATTAGTTGGTACCTCTCCATATCTTCCGGCTCACCATTTGTCAGCGTCTGCCAGCCTCGATTTCGATCCCGCTACTCAAGATCTCCGCATATCTTGAAGTGCTGCCGGTCGCTACATATGCTGCCGTCTGCTTGTGGAACTTCAAGCCTCTGTTTTTGGACGAGCATGTTGACAATTTGGAGAACCTTGCCACATTAAGCACTTTTACCGGCTCTATCGACGAATCATGGTTTTACCTGGTCTCGGTGGCCATCGAGGCCCGAGGCGCGCCAATCATCCCTCTAATGCTTAGAGCCATAAAAGCTGTGCGCATCAATGACAGCGAAACCGTCACAGACTGCCTCCGTGTATTTGCCGAAAGGCTGGACGACCTTGGCACTCTGTTGAAGCGCATGCATGAGGGGTGTGATCCTCATGTCTTCTATCATCGTATTCGACCTTTTCTAGCAGGAAGCAAGAATATGGAAGAAGCTGGGCTACCCAATGGTCTAATTTACGAAGACGGCACTGGTATGGAGACATACAGGCAGTACAGTGGTGGAAGCAATGCACAGAGTTCCATCATCCAGTTCTTCGACATTGTTCTTGGTGTTGAACACCGTCCAACTGGTGACAAGAAGGACGTGTCCTCCGAGAGCGAGCTTGAGGGTAGAGCACCCCCGCCAAAGCACAATTTCTTGCTCGAGATGCGGAAGTACATGCCTGGCCCACATCGACGCTTCCTCGAAGATGTTACTCTAGTTGCGAATATTCGGGATTATGTTGAGTCGCACCGCAAGAAAAAGGAGCTGACAGTAGCTTACGACGCCTGTCTTGCCATGCTGCAGGCTTTCCGCGATGTGCATATCAATATAGTATCTCGTTATATCATTATCAAATCGCGTGAGTCAAGATCACTTTCTAGATCCAACAGTCCTGTACAGACTCGCCGTAAGCTTGATATTGCCACAGCTTCTCGTCAGGATAAGAATGACGTTCCAAGCAAGAAAAAGCTCAAAGGAACGGGTGGTACTGCCTTGATCCCATTTCTGAAGCAGGCTCGTGATGAGACAGGGGAGCCATCGATTGACTCATGGGCGCGACGAGTGCTGCATCGTGATTCCGATAACAAGGGTCAAAATGATTTCTTTTTGGGTAAGCAAGAGGCGCAGCCTGATGGTGGTGTCTGTGGCATGGCCGGAACTTGGGCTATTGATGACAATGGTGGTGGACTTTGCCATTATTAAGACATATTGGTGTATTTGAAATCCAAAGTGTCTCTCCCCTTTAGGATAGCTCTACACCCTCGCGCTTAGAAATATACTTCTTCATTAGGATATAAGCTGATTAGAATACAACTTTCGTACACTTTTATGACCAGTCACTACTTCTTTAGTCATGAATTGATGAGTGACCACAAGTGCTGGTCCTAGAGCATGGACCAGCAAATTTCATCTGGTGAGAATGATCACCACGCAAGTTACAATGCAATCTCTCTAGGGTTGCTCCTAGGTCGTGAAGTAAATATTCATCAGGGAGCATATAGGTCGTTAAGTAGGTCCGTAGATTGAAAGTCGAGTCACGTGCAGTTGCTCAAGACTCAAATGTCTTGACGCGCCAAGGATCCAGAACGCGACTTCAGCCCAGCGTCTACCGCTATGGCATAGACCAGTTTGGATACTATGGCTGGATATACCAATTCTAACGGAGAGAGCATAGGTCCTCTGGAGTATGGCCGTCAGCAATACCAGCAAAAGAATTACTCTAAAGCACTTGAAGCCTTCACGGAGGCAGTCGACCAGACTGGCAGCAGCCTTCAACTTACAGCCCTGGACCATCGAGCAGCGACATTGGAAAAGCTAGGCAATCTTAAGAGTGCACTTAAGGATTCCAAACAGATGATTGATCTGAAACCCGAACTTGCCAAGGTTATGATGCAGTGCATTTTTGAATCGTGAGTGTATATTGACTAGATGCAGGGATATCTCCGATGCGCAAAAGTCTTACAACTCAAGGGTGAAAAGGCTCTTGCCTTGAAGATCTACGAAAGGGGTCTCACAAAAGTCAAGATTGGCACTGATAACGACCGCACTGTAAGTTCCTCCAATACTTCCGTCCAAATCCGTGCCTAACATGTGTGTGAAGACTTTACAGTCTATGTACAATAAGCTGCGTATAGCCCAGAATCCCGGAAAATCTCTCGACCCCTTACAATTCCTGCCTTTAGAGTTGGTGCAAATGGTGCTTCAGTATTTGACGATCCGAGATCATGTGTAAGCCCCTTTGGTGTATCTCGCCTGCAATTGCTTACTAAAACTAGAATCTGTCTGGCTGTCTCAAAATTATGGAAAAAACTGTTGGAGTCTTTACATGGACTATGGACTACTTTCGATACAACTTACACTTTCGGATCCATCAGTGAGTTTTCCTTTTTTAATACGCCCGTCTCGTTCCCATCATTCACGTCATGATGGGTTGCATCTAAGATATGTCACGCGGTGTAATATTCAAGCCACTTAGCTGACTTCTCTAGGCCAAAACTCATTGAAGGTTTATCTTAGACGGTCTAATTACACTCTTGAGCAAGCAGTCATTCATTCCAAGGCGCAATTCGATGCTAAAAAAATGGCATACCTGACCAAAACTTGCAAGAGGCTCACATATCTGGAAATGAATGGTAGCGGCTACATTGGCGAATCGCTAATATCAGCCCTGCCATTTGCACAGAATTTGGCAACCATAGTTGTATCCGAACGAAACGAGGTTACTCTTTCTGCTGTGCTAAGCGCACTCACCATCTGCCAGAATACTCTAGTCGAGGCCACATTTCTTAGGGTCAAAGGACGAATGAGGTTTACGGACAAGCTGCCTGAGCTTAAGTTGCTGGAGAAACTGCAACTGAAACCTCTCTTATTTCAAAACGTCAATCCAATAATTGATCTGGTATTTTGATGCATCACTCCCACGATTAATATGAGGTGCCTCTCCTGACATGGTATTAGTCTCAGATTGTCACAGCTGCTCCAAATCTTAGATATCTGTCTTTGAATGATTGGCATTTTGTCAGATTTGATAGTACCACAGTGAGCACAGATATGGCACTCAATTTGTCACAGTGTCAACTTTTAGAACATGTCGATCTAATGAGAAGTCACATGCCGATCATGCCATGGCTGCCCTCAACGATTAAAACCTTGTTGATAGGCAGGAATTCAGAACGTAGCTTTGGCGAATCAATGCTTGCAGTCGCTGTATGTTAGCCATCCGTGAAGCTCTTTATGTAACTGTCTGAGCTAACATAGCTCTCATAGAGGGAAAGGCAAAAAATACATGGTGGAGAATTATTTAATTTTCCATTGCTTGAAGAATTCGACTGTGAAGGAATCAGCATGTGAGCAGCTACCGACTCTATCTACATTGACATGTTGAAGAATCACACGCTTCAAAACTTGGTAACTTGTCCTAACGTCTCCTCTAGATCTGCAGCTCTCGTGAAGCAAATCACGCATCTATCTAACAAAGCTGGCAACCTAAAGTCACTCTTTATTGGGAACAGATGGGTGGCTGACGAGGATTACCCAGCGTCGAACACCGTCAAAAATCTTTCACTCCAATACATGGGTCATCTTTCAGAAGCATCAATCATCAAGATTGTAGACCTGTACCCCAATCTCGAAAAGTTAGACGTTTCAAATACAAAAATAACCGGGGTAGCTGTTAAGCATTTTGTAGAGATGGGCATAAAGTGGCTGATTGCTATCGAGTGTACCCAAATTAGCACCGACGCCATCGAATTTGCTCGAGGGAAAGGCGTCGACGTGCAATTCAAGTTTCCGAGCCGAGCAAGACCAAATGCTGCCTTCAGGGACAGCTTCATGCGGGCGATTTAGTGCAGGGTAGTTTTGCAAGAGTGCAAGCATGCCGCGGTTCGTGATATCGTCCCCAGGCAGCACGATTCTGCATAAGAATGAAATGACGAAGCATGGGAGCTAAGGAGTGGGAAGTCCATCTATCTGCCTGAAAACTTATCATGGAACTGGTGACCTAATGTAACCATTGGGAAGCGCCTTGCCTTCATACGACCTCACTTGTACATAACATAAGGGAACTCAAAGTCTAGACTGCCTAGATCCTGATGGTGACTCGTCTACTCCGCCTCCTGCCCTCGAAACGATAGAACCAGAATATCTACATCCCTCGCCGCAATTCCCTCTCAAGTGGCTAGGTAGATAAACCTTATCCATACTTGCTGGGTTACGTCGTAGGCGAAGTGCAAGGAGCAGAGCACCTTCCCCATATTACCTCGTCATTAATCAGTCGACTAGGCGAAGCACAATATGGGGGACGCGGCCACTGATGGACTGAAAATCCCACCCGGACACTGGCTGTGCCTTCTACCTACCAACGGCGAAGCTCTTGCAATTCCTAAGCTCGGCCCCATGCGAGATGAGCATACTTTGCTGAATGCGAAAACGGAGTGGGGGTTGAACTCCAGCATCGTTTGTACACGTAACACAGTCTCTAACCCCGTCTGACGTTTCCCTTAAATCCGCCATCCTAAACAGCGAAAGCTAGAATAGTGCGGGCGCCGCGGTGAATATGATTAATTTCAAGGAGGATTCTGTATATTTCGCGCCATTCATGATGAAGAACGATCGGTACCTGCGACTAGAAACCCAACGCCAGAGCCGAGAATTCGAGCCACCTCCGCTTTCCACTGCCATATATAAATTATCTTAATTTAATCCAAACATTTCAGCTCCCTAGACCTAAAGCCTCATTTCTTTTAAAATCAAGACAAAGAGCCATAATGCATTCATATTTATAAAAGGAGAAAAGAATTTGGAATTAATTCGCTTGTAAATAGACATCAAACAGTTCCCCCCTAAACATACATGGAAATCTCACGTCACGTAAGTATATATATTTGGACCCCACCGCCAACCAACTAATTTGGCCCCCCCAACCCCCTTCCCCCGTCACCGCAGAAATCTAATCTAACCCCATCGAAAACGCCGTCCCGAGCCAGTGGAACGGGCACACTGGTCATCACGTTTGCAACTCCAGCATGTAACCGTTAGTAAGAGAGCCGCAAGCATCGACCCAAATGGACTTAAGCGCTACGCTGACGCGCCTCGCACGCCAGCCACCAACCCGTCACGTCACTTCTGACAGTGCCGTCAGACACGGGAGGTTTCTTGTCTCTTGTCGTTGTCTACCATGACCTAGCTAGCCAGTGGCAGCCTTTCCATATCTGCTGCAACCATTGTCAGTTTCAGCCCCGCTACCGAACAGAGAAATCTCTTCAGCGTGGTACCGAAACTTTAAAAATAAGGTACGGGAGTTTCATTTCTCTCATCGTGTAAGCCATGCTGCCATACTGCCCCCCTTCGGATTATATTCTTGAGCTCTATTTTTCCGATTCGCATTTATTGTTTCGGGCCCTGTGTGACACCAGTCTATCCAGCTCTCCACTTCCTCAATCCGTGTATATACAGGCGGCGCAGGTCACCAGATTCCATCCAAGAAGCAAAGCATTCCCGGTTCATCAAAAATCGACAAAATCTGCCTTGAGGGAATATCTCTTAGGAATCAGGAAAACGTGGAAGTCTTGTACGCAAAGGGTAAATAGCCGAAAAAAAAAGGTTGTTACACACAGGGGCGGATGTCGCTTAAAGTGGAAATACGGGGATCCGCAGGATCCGGCTTCTATTTATAACTCCCGCGTGGCAGAACATCTTTTTTACTTACGGAGGTATTGCATTGTTCTTAGAGGTTCTCTTATTGGATATATCGGAATGTGCTCTCTCGCTATTTTGGAAAAATTGATGATTGGGCGAATAGCAGACGTTGGTGTGGCCTTAGTTGTCTGTCTGACAACTTTTATGAAAGGAGAGATCTTACAGCTGGCATGCCCACTCGACGCGCATCTCCCGTCCATATCCCGGCGGCGCAATAGCGCGGAACTCGGAGAGATGTCTCCTGTCGGCGTTCATGTTTGAGACCTTTGGGAAGGCTGACTTGCCTGTTGATACATATCCTTAGAATATTTGAAGAGTCATACGGTGACGTGACTCCTATACGAGACTGCGCGCCGGTTTTTCAAAGTTGTCTGTGGTTGGAAACTTGATATTTTTTTTATCGATATTATTTATATAAATTTGGTGTGCCAGGTACTAGAGTAAGATTTATTGATTGGTTCCAGAACCATCTTGCATCGTGCAGCCTGTGCATGTGCAGGAAGGCTGCCTGAGTCCTGCGTTATAAAATACATCACATGAGCGAGATCCCTGCCTTGCGGCGTCACACCATGGGTACATCCAGATTCTCAGAAACTGGGGAAATGTGTCAAAGTTTGACCTAAAAGCAATTCGTATCGAAGATTATGTCCCGCAATCCCTGCCTTCGTACGTGCTATGGACTCCGTCCTAAGAAAAACATTTATGCTGCCTGAGCAGAAGACCAGCCTCTTTATTCTATGAAAAGAGATGTAAACGAGACAAACCAAAAAAAAAGAAATCATAGGATATTGTTGATAAATGAAAACAAGAAACTCTGGAAAAAAAATGAAAAGACAGCCAAATAAAATGAAATTGCACTCTTAGACAACCCACGAAATTCTTCCAAACACCAGGTATCGTTTCCTGTCCCATGCGAACCCCCAATTGATAAATAGAGAAAACATGCAGAATCGAATAACAAGTCCAAGAAAAATCAAGAAATATCGCAGAGTAGAAAACACCAAGCCTATGCCCTAACCCGTCGCTATGCTATAATAATCCGCTATGCAATGCAAACAAACGATGATATATGATGTGCTAAGCTGTGTATTTGTGCCTGCGGGTGTGAACCCTATGTATCCCTTCTATGTGCCCTCGATAACTTCGTAAAGATCATGGCATCGCCCGTTATAGTCGTGTGTTCGTAGGTCGTGAGTGGAGTTTTGGGTAAAGTGGGTAGATTGGTCTGGCTCGAAGAAAGTTGGCAGATCTTTATGGTGCAGATCGAGCCATTAGCTGGTCATGGCCAACGAGCATGATAGTAAGTCCGGAAGGCAGCGCTGAAGAAGTCCTTCTGCGGAACGAGACAAGGTAACGAAACCAATGCTCGAGTTCAAAGCGCGCCAGTGGTCGCGATTGCCATGAGTAACCAGTTATCGAAGACAATATGTTTCATCGGCGGGATCTGCGCGAGGAGGAGGAGTATTGATGCGATCCATATCCTGAATCCGCATAGCCATGCCTCGATGATGATGAGTGCGATCGATGCGAGGTATGGTCATCGCAGGCATATCCAACGAGAACTGTCCTCTCTGTTATTCTGTGTCCCGAGGTGCCATACGCAGCGCACATGTCGATGCTGTGCTTGTAGTAGAGACACCGGCAGACGGAGTATCTCTCAACCACGACATAGCACATAGTAGCGGTGTTGATTGGTGGATGGTTTGGTGGGTTCTTGTAAGTCTTGAAAGACGGTCTGGTGGAGAAGTGACTGTTTGGTAGTGGAGTTTCAATGCGATGATAGTCAAGTGCGGATGATGAAGTGTGTGAATTATAAGAAACCGCTCGATGGAGTGGGCAGCGATGAAAGAAATAGAGAAACGAGCAGACTGAAAGAAAGCCTGAGTAAAGGAAATCTATGTTTGACAGAAGTAACAGTAATGCAGAAGAGTCATCTGGACCCGGGCGAAGGTGACTGCCTTATAGTTTGGTCCTTGACCAGAAAAGGAAGTGCTGCCAGTTTACCAAGGCAGCAGCTGTAGGCGGGATGATGGGATGATGGGAGATGTGAAGAGGACCGCAGATACCATATGCAGATGTCATGCAGAAAGACAGGTACCTGGCATGGCATGGCATGGCATGGCATGGCATGGGAGTCGAGCAAAGAACGAGCAGGGAGGAGTGCAGAAGATGATGAGATGCTCAGACGAGTTGCCGGGGCCGATTGTGCCAATGATATCGTCAGGGCCGAAGGAGAGAGAAGATGTGTATCTACAGATAGAACGGACCTGGTCAGCAAGTCCTGCAAGTAAAGAGAAACTAAACTCCAAACAGGTGGTCTGTTCTTGATGTGGCTTACCACAGTAGCAGACAAAAAACAAACGCCTCGGTGGGCTGAAATAGCATCTGCTGAGTAAACCTCAGCCTCGAGCAACGACATCCACCATCCCCATCACCCAATGCGGAGCCAGTACAAGCCATTTCCCAGGGACCTGGTACCTTCCCAGATCTGGCCGATCGTTTTGGCCAAAAGCTAAGTAAAGAAGGATTGGAAGTATGGCGGTGCATGGAGGGTGCCCATCCATGCATCCGACCCTGTGCCTGTGCCTGTTACCAAGGAATAAGCGACGATGAGCACCAACGAAGACGACGCTGGGCTGCTCCAAGGTCATTTCTCCCAATGGCACAGGGCAGATGGACACGAGCACCACGATGTACTGACATGGCGCAAATACAACGCGCTGTCTGTCCAGCTCGAGAGAGGCACGGTTGGTCGGTCGGGGAGAAAAGGTGAAATGTGGCTCTTTGGAAGAGTCAGTCAGCAATCAATTTTACCTTAGTAAAAAAGGAGACTAGCTAAGTTAATTTAGAAAGGGTTAACCTAGTCGACAGGCATTGTTAGTCGGTGGGGTTTTCGCTTGCGGCTGTGCTTCGCTTAACGCTCCGCTTTAGGCTTGACCTCGCCAAAAATGGGCTAAAAACTCTCCACATGTCAAAGCCGTTACACCTTTCCCAAGTACCGGACAAATAGAAGAGCGTGAGATGGTGACTTGTTGTTCCCAAAGCTCGTTGTGCAACCAACCAGGATCTTGCGATCGCAGATTGACAACACTCAAGCGACTCGCTTCCCAACCTATCCGCGGTCCCAATTCACAAGATCTCCTACTAAACGATACCTGCATATCTAGTCCCAAACAGTTTCCCGTAAGGCAACCAACCGGGATTTGTATAACTTGCGCCTAAGGCTACTTACTTACTTTGCTGCTAGGAAAAGTGGTAGCCTGGCGGGAGACGCATCTTGGACCGGAACTTTGACGGGTATCTTGGATATGCGGTCAGGAATCAAAAGTGACTCCGTTGTGGTACATGCTCAGCTGGTCCAGGTTACATAAGGATTCCTGGCGTCGGCCAGGAATACATGGCCAATCAAGGAAATTAGAATGATGATTTCCATCCCCAGGGTGTTTCTACAAAAAAAAGTGAGAGTGCCTGGTGATCAAGGCAACTAGAAAGCTGCGTTTAGAAAATGTAAATTCAATTGAAATACGCCGAGCGCTCAGCTACGTGCCCCGAATAGGTATTGCGGAACCTCTACGGGGACAACAAGACGGTAATACATTTTGTGCGCGGTGCTTTTGTTCTTCGGCCATGTCTCTGCATGCTGGTAAATTAAGGAGCTGTAGCTCTCGCCCATGTAGTAGAATAGTAGCCCTTGTCTTAGTGACCTTTGACGCAACAGACTAGTTGCATAGATCTTAACTGTTGAGCATACCACGGACCAATAAGACATACTGGCTGTAGATCCACTCCCCGGCGATGTGGGTGATGAAATCAGGAATTCTCCTCCCCAAACCGGTGATAAGTAATCGCCTATTTTCCTTCTGGGTTGCATCAATTGGCATACAGTTCATAATTCTTTTTGTTTTAGCATCATATCCCTGCATCTCGTAAGGCTACCAATCGTCACGTAGTACAAAGGCTGTTGCCAAGTCTCGTTTACAGAAGCGTGATCCGACCCACAAAATTACTTGTGCTGCGCCCCAATACTCCTCTTCAAAAGTGGCTTTCCCTTCCTCAAACTTTACTGCTCGTCGGTGATTTCCACGGTGTTAGCTTCCGCTTACTGTGTTAATCACGATACAACGGAATAGCGCCGGAATAGAATTAGGCTCGGGCGCTCCGGGATTCAAGGCAGCCATTTTTCCAAAGCGAAAGAGGCCGTTATATCATGTATCATTGCGTCACTTGAGCTCATGACATGATAGGACTTTGGGGATCATCAGTAATGGTATGATAATATTTAAATTCGCGCATCGCTACATTTCCTTTTAACATGTTGAAGCGATGGATATTACTCATTCCAAGAATATATTTTTACTTATGACAAATACTCTTCCCACGCGTATTACAGATGCTTTTTCACAGGAGTCTTGCTGGGCCTTGGGGAATTCCCAAGAGCTCCTAATAGGTTCTCCAAGTTGAGTCATTGGCATTCCGGCTAGTGCATTTGAAATGCATATGCAATAGTTGTATCTTGAAACATACAACACTCAGCTCTTTAAGCGCGCTGAAAGAAGGTCCCACTCTAGTGGAGTGGATCGAGATATCGATGGGTTATATTGTATTTCATAGACATATAATAACAAGGAAAACCTGAATTGGCTTTGATCTTTTTCACAGGATTCAATCGACGTATGTGTAACATGTTTCATAGTTTCAGTACTATCGTTTGTGCCGACTAGTCAGTCCTATATGTGTGATTAGAAGTCCAATAAGGATCAAAGCTGCTATTTGAAATTTGTCGATTACTTTCTTGCATGCCATTATAGTCAACATATAGATACTAATATGGCGGTGTCTGCTGTGCTGCAGAAGCTCCTGTGGTTTCTAATGGAACTTGATGTTATGAAGGATTATCCAAGTACATTTCATGGTAACGCGTTGTGCTTGCATGGAGCATTTCAAGCTTCTCCGGAGGAAGAAGCATATTTGAAATTAGATATGAAATGATAATCTAAACAATCTTTCATTTAAGGCTCTTCTGCTTAAACGGGTAGCAGAAGACCAAAGGGGAAACCAAATTCTAAATATGCCTTTCAAAGTACAGGGTCATAAATTCAGAGTAGGAATTATCCCAGAAAATAAAAAAAATCTAGTGTCCGCAATGTATTAAAATATATTCCCGTACTTCCAAGTGTCTCTTGTGATCTGAAATGAAAGTACGCCTACGGGTTAGTAGTAGGCCACATGCTCTTTTTCCAGAAACGAGTCACAAAATGGGAATACTTTTTTTTCGAGAATATGCCTTGCAAGTAACACAAGATTCAAGCCACAACACTGAATGAGCTCGGGGCGGCTTATTTGTACACAAGTCTTAAACGAGTGGTTGATTGAACCTTGACATGTATGATAAAAGGCATTTTTCAAAGCATTGACAGATAAATTCGTTGGATCCTTTACTCAGAGAAGCCCCCAATATTCCTAATTCCTTTATAGATGACTGGTGATATCTAGAATATGATGAGCGGTATTGGGGTCGAGACCTTACTATGAAACGCAGCATGCATTTTGCTTTTACCAGAATATACTTTCTTCTCTCTGCTTCAGACGGGAGTCATTACAGGGAAACTAAGTCCTGTACGTGAAAGTATGCATTCTAGCCTTGATCGTGGCAGGACAACGGAATAATTGTCTTCCACTGAGGCACAAGGGTATAAGCGGCGGTGGCTCTGTCCAAAAAGCCATGTGTCTTCAACATAGGTAGTATTTTTGAGGAGAAGACGCCAAGCGCGAGGGTATTTCTAACGCCCAAAGCCCCCAATCCGACTTTTCAGCTTCCTTATCATTTTCCTTGAGGCCTGTTCTGAGCCGGTGATCCAACTACGAACCCAAACGCTCGTGTGAATCAGCCTAGACTTCAGCTCCATAATGGTCGGGAAATGATGCAACAAGAAATTGAAATAACCAATGGAACTGTATGTTTAATGCAACCATATCTCGGTTACTGCGATGCCACTTTAAGGTATTTATGTTCAGAGAGTACAGCATTATGCTCCTCTGTATGGCTCGTGTTGAAGAGAAGGCAAGACTTGAGAGAAGCATCACGGAGCAAACGATATAAAATATAGAATATAGATATTTAGGCTTTTGGTGATATCGACATTTGGTGTAATAGCTGGCTGCGTGACCTTTGAAAAGATGAAGAATAAGTGCTTGAGCTAGCTGAGTGGATAGATGGGCAGCGGGTTCCTGCTTTGCCAAGCTATTATAAGCGATGCTCAAAGATCAGGGTCTCGACTATCAGCCTTGCATTTCAACCAATCAAAGACTTTCTTGCATCTACCACCACGTATCCTCATCTCGAGCTCAATTGTTCAAGGCTCGAAATTGTTCTTACGACCAAATCACCAACTTTTTTTCGATTTTCCTTGCTGGCTCGCTACTCAGATATCACGCTAACTATAATTCGGATCTGGAATCTATGTGTATACCAAGATTAAGTTAGAAGAGTGCAGTGGAGATGAACGGCTTCTCGCAACATGGCCTCAACGAGGATGCTTTTGGGGACAAGACGGGCAATATAGTTCAAGCTTTTGATTATTTCCGTGAGTACTCTATCCAATTTTATCCTCTCATGTGAATTGATCACTTTAAGGAGCGGTAGCTTAAAGGACATTCGCTAACATTCTACTCTCCAGCTAAGGCAAAGCCTCAGTACGTAACCAAAACCTCCAGCGGCGGAAAATGGACCATCGCAATGCTCATCGTCTCCTTCCTCCTCGTGACCTCGGAATTCCGGCGTTGGTGGCGCGGCGAAGAAAGCCATTCCTTCGCCGTTGAGAAGGGCGTAGGGCACAATCTCCAAATCAACTTGGACATTGTGGTGAAGATGCGATGCGAGGATATCCACATCAATGTGCAAGATGCTGCTGGGGACAGAATATTAGCTGGGGATATGTTAAAGAGGGATCCAACTAATTGGGGCCAATGGGTCGATGCTCGAGGCATTCATAGCTTGGGAAAGGACGCGGAAGGGCGACTTATTACAGGAGAGGGCTTCCACGATCACGATGAGGGTTTTGGAGAGGAGCACGTGCATGATATCATTGCTGCTGCAGGCGGGCGACGACAGAAGTTTGCAAAGACACCCCGGCTGAGAAATGGACGCAACGGACCGGATAGCTGCCGTGTGTTTGGCAGCTTGGAAGTGAACAAGGTGCAAGGAGATTTCCACATCACTGCACGTGGTCATGGGTACATGGAATGGGGCTCTCAAGGCCATTTGGATCATAACGGTACGGTCCAACCCATCCCCTCTCCGGAAATATCTAATTCGTGATTATAGCATTCAACTTCTCGCACATTATCTCTGAGCTTTCCTTCGGCGAATTCTATCCGTCCCTTCACAATCCCCTCGACCGCACCGTCTCAGGCACGCCTAATCATTTTTATAAGTTCCAATACTTCGTCTCCGTGGTCCCAACCGTCTACTCCGCCTCACGCACAATCTTCACAAACCAGTACGCTGTGACAGAACAATCACACGCCATCGGCGAGCTCTCGCCACCTGGAATCTTCTTCAAGTACGACATTGAGCCTATACTCTTGAGCGTCGAAGAGACTAGGGATAGCTTTCTGCGATTCCTGGTTAAGGTGGTGAATGTGTTCAGTGGTGTGCTTGTAGCGGGTCATTGGGGATTCACATTGATGGAGTGGGCGAAGGAGCAGAGCGGAAAGAGGAGGAGGAAGAGCGAAGGTTTCTTAACTGGGAAGAGTCATGAATATGAGGATTGAGCAGTTTCGTTATATATGAGCAAGCATATTTAGGGTGGGTTCCTTTTTTCGGCGTCACATTGGGATATGAAAGGGCATTTTGGCGGGCATTGTACTTTAAGGATCGAGAACATTGAAAAGCGTGACGTTTTAACCAAGTTAAGATATCGACGATCTCCATTCCCTATGACCTACCTATCAGGTGTAAATCAGATGGGAGAGAATACCTACCTCATCTCCCATAAATGAAACCCTTAATCGAATGAAAGTTTTATTACATTATATTCCGTAAAACTAATAAAGCTTGTGGCCTCATGCTTTTCATGATCATTATCTATCCTCCATATACATTCCTCACCACTAATTCCCCGTCACAGTTTTCGTACCCTGCCTTGTCAAGCCAATGCCCAACCCAACACCCAGCGCAATAGCCAAAATGATAAGCACAACAATAAGCAAGCACCACCACTTCTTGCGTCGGGTCGCCCGCGCAATCCTACTTGCCTTGGTAATCTGCTCGTTGGCTTTATCCACGTCCTCCGCGGTCTGGATAGCGTTCTGCTCGGTGTGTTCCACGACGGGATCTTGCGACTCGACGATCTGCGCGAGATCCGCGAAGATGGCCGCGAGCTCCGTGAGCGTCTGCTCGATGCGCTGGAGCTCGTTGTGTCTAGCGCGCACAGCGCCTAGCACGGACGAGGCTTGGCCGGAGCGGTTGCTTTTTAACTATCCATTACGCTATCAGCATTTTTTCTTCTTCTTCACAAAGTGAGGGGATGAGAGGGGGGCTACGAACAGCAGCCTGGAAAACACCCTCACTCCCCCAATCCAGCTCGCTAGCCTCCCGCACCTCCGCTTCGCTCGCCTGTGGATTCACGATACGGTACTGTCTCGCAATCTGCTCCCGATACCGCGCCTGATACGCAAGCTCCTCCTGTCGATAATCCTGCAGCGCCTTCTCGAACTCCTTCTTCAGGTTATTCGCCTGCGTCGTCTTGATCTTCTTGCTGGTGTCGGTACTCGGCGTCTTGACAGCATCGCCCTCGAGGAACTTGATGTGGTCCCGGATCTGTGTGTTCTTGAGCTGCGTCTGCGTGACGAGGCTCTCGAGCTGCGCGGAGGAGGAGTTGTCTGCGGACCCGATGGAGCGTTCGTGGAGAGAGGCGATTTGCGAGATGGAGGATGAGAGGGTGCGGATATCGGCTTTGGCGAGGTCGATGCGCGAGAGGAAGTCTACTTGCGAAAGCGTTGTCGATGCGCTCGGGAAGCCAGGAGCTGCAGCGTTGGAATAATGCGAGCTCTGGGAGTAGTTACTTAGTTCGTGGCTCAATGGTGGCGCGCCAGGGTTCTGTCCGAGGTGCTGTAGATAAAGATTCAAGTTAGTTGTTGTACCTGGAAGCCTTTAGAGATGCGAAACTCACTTGTCCGCCGTATCCAGCTTCGACGTCTGGACCTTGACTGTAGGGGTTCCCGCCATATTGTTGATACTGGGCGTAAGACATGCTTTTGCGCACAATTAATTTTGTTGAAGTGCACGCGGGGTGGAAATGTTCATAAGAAATGCCAATTGAAGAAGAGATAGTGTTATGACGCAACGTCAACGGGGCGGAGCAAGGTTCGGTGTGAACAAGTTCCGTGTGTACCGAAAACGGAATGTAAATAGTATATATTTAGCAAATATACTTAAGGAGATAGACTTAGCAATTGAATGAAAATCTCTTCAAAGTTCAAGATATTGAACAGAGGGTTATGGTGAGAAACATAAGATCCCAGTCCAGGCTCTCGTTTTCGTTAATGCACTTACCCGGAATATCCGGTATTGAGCTGACTGTACTTCGCGAGGTATAATAAGATCAACCTACAATGATTGTAATAGATTGATTTCACGAGTTTGAAATCGAGTGTTCCGGGCTATCTTTTCTTTCGGAAAAGGGTTAAGGATATATCAACATAAAGTCGTTCACAAATTACTCTCTCCATAGAATAGGCTTAGCAACCACTTTAAGACCCAAACCAAAAACTCGGTACCCCGCCTCTTGGTAACTAACGAGCGAGAACTATGAGAGTCGTAATTGATTCATATTTACAGCTTTGAGGAATGCTTAAAGATTGTGCGGTTTCTTTTCTGTGACACAAATGTTGCTTTAAGGAATGGTAGGCTGATAAAGAATATACATTGTCGAAGAATACTATTGTATATAATACTATATCTCACAAACTGATACAGCTAAATGACTCCTAGCAGCCACAAACACATCACTCCATTATTCTGAGTAGTCGGTATATAACAAAGAAATGCAGTAAAAGCTATACCTTGAGAAAGCTGACAAAGCCATCATAAATCATCCATAAATGTCAAAGTCTTACTAAATGCCCTTGCAGACTCCCATGCCATAAAAATATTAAATTAGATTCCTGAATCATCCTGCTCATAAAGCTGAACGGTTGTATACGAGTTCCAGTTTGTACAAGTATCCTGGAACCCTGTCTCATCTGCGAAAGTAGACACAATCTGGCTCTCGCTTTCCACGAACTGAAGCGCAAAGCCCTGGGAAGCATGCCATGCGATATGGCAATGCATGATCCATGACCCAGGGTTATCTATCTCAAAAGCGATCGCTAAATAACCGTTTCCGGGAAGCGAGGCAACGTCTCGACGAGGTGGGTTGACAAAGTTGAAGTTGGGGTTTGCGGAGTCGTAGGACGTGTATTCTTGGGCAATAATCCAGAAGTCGTGGCCGTGGAGATGGATGGGGTGTGTGATACTGATGAGAATTAGATGGTTTCGATACATAACAAAGAGGACGGAACCTACCCAAAGCCTGTTCTGTCTTGGATTACAAACACCGCCCAATCGCTCTCTGATGCTGCCTATCATATGATTAGTTTTGAGCAATAACTAGAATGATAGCTTCTTACTTCAATGGGAATAACGTTGTACTCAGTTGGCCAGATAGATTCGTCATTTAAAATCATGAGATTAGTTGGATTTTCCCAGTCTAAAACCAATGAACCTTTTGCAGTCAGTCAGTCAGTCGAGGGATCAGAACAGGTGTACCAATAATACGTACTGCTGTTGACGGTCCATTCAAAATAGCTACCAAATGTGAATCCTAGAGATTCGACCGTCATACTCGAGTAGTTGCCAACATTCAACGGTACATGAGGCACCAATGTTGAGGCATCCTCGTCTCCGCAAAAGGTATCAACCGTGATACCGGTAGAAGTTGGGTCTGCCGTGCTAGTGTTATCGTATCTAATGATTCCAGTCATACCGTCCGCATTTTGGTTGTTATTGCAGGCGGATTGCCAACCAGCCCGAAGCCAGTAATCTCCAGGGTCGGCATTTGCCTCAACGACGATATCGTAGCGCTGGCCGATAGAGATGTGAAGGCTCTCGGCTTCGTAGGGAACGATTGGCACCAAGTCCATGGCAATGACCTGGAAAGAATGGCCGTCCAAGGAAAATTGAAAATGGCCATCAATTGCGGAGTTTATAAGACGAATGCGATATTTCTTGCCAGCTTCGAAGTTCAACTCGAACTTTTTCCCAGTCCCAAGGCACTTCTCGTCAGTCGAGCCGGAGCAATCAAAGGTGTTCAGCCCATTGATAAGACCAGTATCCAGTGATGGAGGTGCGCCTCTGGAAGCAGTAGTCGACCATAATTCAAAGGCACTTTGATGAGACCAATCAGAGAGAAAGACAACTCCCAGGTCCTCATCATAGTCCGCAGTGGCTGGGCCGTTGATGACCAGTGGTCCAAGAAGTCCATCGCCGTATTGCAGGGTGAAGTGTGAATGGTACCAAGTGGTTCCATAATGATCAGCGTGGAATTTATACGTGAAGCTATCTCCAGGCGCAATAGGGCATCTTATTTGCCATTAGTCAGCTGCTGTTGGCCTACACCTTCTCTGAAGGGGTTTCATGGGGATGATGGGAACATACTGCGTTACGCCTGGAACACCGTCAAATTCATTCGTGTTTAGTTGGCGAATACCGTGCCAATGAATAGCAGTGCCGTTGTGATCAAGATTGTTGGTAACATGAATAACAACCTCGTCTCCCCAGTCTGCTGTAATTGCAGGTCCTGGGACAGTGCCGTTGAAGCTCAGGACTGACCTCTCGTAACCGTCTGGCGCCGCAGTAGTGTTTTCGACTGAGAGCCAATATTCTTTATGTTGTTAGTATATATAATATGCAAAAGGAAGAGGACATACCTCTTGTAACACCAGTTCTAGGAAGAACGGTAAGAAAGTCATCGTCAATGGAATAACTTCCCCAACAACCTCTGGAAGTAGCCGTATTCTCGCAACCAGTTTGTCGCTTGCTTACGGCGGATGAGGTGGGAGAATGTTTAGTGAATGGTATCGCTGACACCGATATAATGGATGCAGCTAAAGCTGTGGTAAAGAGTGACAACTTCATATTGAAGATATTATAACGAGTGTGAAGAAAGAGCGAGTGAAGTGGGTGCTTGGAGATATTTTGAACGGGCTCTATCCTCTCTTTTATAGAGGCCCTTGAGAATCCCTAACTCCATGACCTTCCACTCGTGTTAAGCCATATTCGCCCCTTCATCAACCGGTGTTCACGGAACCAATTTTGACGCCGTACCTGATGGCTGTACACGTATGCCAATGGTACCATTGAATGGCAAGATGCATGGCGCGCGTTGATCACAGGCGTCCCAGCAGCTTTGGCCGCCTCTCCCGTTCCATCGAGGGGGAGAATTTCGGTGATGGCACTGCGTTTTGACGGATGGCTCACTGCTAGTTTCTCCGCATATGGGCGTTTGAAGTATCAAAGCTATGAGAAAAACATGGTTAAGCATTGGCGCCGGACGGGTACGAGCTTGACTGTTCAAAAGTGGGACGTAAGCTCAATTCCCCGGGGATCTCTACTTGGAAGAGTACGAGCAAAACTAGCTCCATGAGACCTGAGTGTACAGTCAAATACACTGTATAGACTTCTATGTGACTCTGCCGGAATCGCGGTCCTGATCCCTGAATAAAGCTATGTCTAAGTTGAAGAAACAGTATGCCAGAGCCTTTCATCTATTTGGCTCAAAGATACCAAGAGACGTGAAGAACACTAGGTTCGTCGACCACAGAACTTGCGGAAACGGCAGGAACCCAACCGTAAACAACCTGGAAGATACTAAAATCCCAAAAGGTTGGCTTGGCAGATGCAAAAAAGACACACGGATAATCTGGAAACATGGGTACTGCATGCAACACGTAGACTTTAAAATTGTGCTGTGGTAGGCAAAGATAGTAACACAGATACACGTTACTTTACAGCGTCTCGATTGCATATTGAAAGGGAAAGAATAAAGACTACGTAACTAAGTAGAGATAACCAAATACTTCAGCAAAGATAAGCACCGCTTTGGGGAATAACTGGGAGATTGAAAATCCACCATTAATGTTGTTTCGTATCTGGTTTCCGAGTATTGAGAACACTTCGGGAAGCGGTGGGCAGATTCAAATGGATCGTGAAAAATCTCCGCAAGGGAGGGGGTATATCAGATGGCATTAGGCCCGGGAAGCAGCCACGATTTTGAGCCTCCAACGGGTGAGCTGTTCCTAAATCAGCTACATCGACTTTGGAGCTCTAGGGTCCGGGATTGAGATGATGTATATCCTGCGTCTTTGATGGAGAAGCTGGGAATAAACACGGGCCTGTGCTCGCTCTTAGACCCTGAGCAGCATGGCTTCAGCGATTCTCGCCAAAGCCAAATGGGGACTGGTCGTCGAGGCAAGGGGTTGGGTGGGGGGATTAGCGAGAGGAGGCTGACGACGCTCCCTTCCTCTCCTGCATCGACTTGAAATAAAGATATCCCCACAATTGCGCCAAGGGCTCGATCTAAAGTATGAAAATTAAAGAAAGCACCTCGGGTTGATACTATGGTCCGAAGCCAGGCTGCACTATAGCAACTGGTCTGGTCTCGGGATCAAAATCCTACACTCAGTAATAGAAAGGGACGTAATTGCTGCTGGGAACAAGGGTGTAGAGCCGCGTATACCAATCCTTTCACGGTGTTTGTGCGCGCTGCAAATGTTGAATGCTTGCAACCGGACAGGCACTAACTAGACTCCCCGACTCACACCCATCTTGTACAGTAGTATTTCGCGGAGAGGCGCTTGCTGTTGTTGAGCTGCTTCCCTCAAAACAAGGTATTATTTGCATCTTATGGCATGTGACGTGTATTGCTTCTACTTTCCGCTGCTGGCCGCTCGGAATTGCATACGTAACCTTTAGACCAGAGGGATGGCCTCGATACGATGATATTCATCAAGTTCCGTGCAGCCATGTATGGGAGACGGTCTGATTGAGGGTCGCCATGCTACCTACGGAAGACTACTTCCAGGACAGCTCGGGCCTCCCTCCTGCATCGATATTATTGACGTGAAAATGCAAGACAAGCGAGCAAGCAGCCAAGCAAACAAGCAAGCAAACCAACAAGCAAGCAGCGGCACGGTACTCGTCGGCTTTCTCTTACACCCGTCGCGAGGTGGAGCAAAAGAGAAGGAAGAGGAAATGATTGACCGGCAGATCGAAAGTGGAAAGGAGAAATATGACACTTGTGGTATTACTTTTTTGCGGACAGGGAGAAGAGAAGAGGTTCGTGGGTTGAAAAAGCTTGCAAGGAAATGCCAGCGAGGGGGAAAAGGGGGTGGGTGGGGGTGTGATACAGTACTTCGTAGAGTTAGCCTGGCAAGGAGGGACTTACTACGGTCTACAAGAGAGTATTATGTTTATTAAGAACGGGTGGGAAGAAGAGAGTGGAAGAGACGCTATGGAATGAAATGAGGTGACGAAATGCCAAGTAATTGAGTCAAGTCAAGCCAAAGTTAAAGTCTTTAAAGAGTATTGTGCTATACTGTAAACTAAATAAAGACCTTACCCAATTGGGATTCAAGCTTAAGCTTAGCTTGAACCCCACGTTGACCAACGTTTAACCCCTCCATTCCAATTCGATCATATCACCAACAATTATATTGCATTCGTACTACCATCGCATTGTGCAAAATAACTCTTACTCTTGCGGGGGAATATGTCGTTAATTGCAGGAACTGGTAAGCCAAGGGTCATACTTGGTAAGTCTGACATTGGCCCGAGCAAAAACTTTCCCATTTTGGCTATCCCATAGCATATCATGGGTATATGGACAGTAAAATTTCTACCTCAGGATATTTTATGAGTAGTTGGGAGTGAAATTACTTAGCAAGGTAATGCTGACTCGAGAAATTCATGGCAGGTCTGATGACTTTTGGCCCTGACTCTGACTTTGGTGCACGGATTACCTCCCCTGACGAATACAGCAAGTATCTTGATAATCTACAAGGCGCAGGATATAATGAAGTCGACACCGCCAGATCCTATGTTGGTGGGAAGCAGGAGGCATTCACTCGAGATGCTGGCTGGAAGCAGCGAGGCTTGACCATTGCCACCAAGGTGTATCCCAACGAGCCTGGGAAACACAAACCCGAGGTTCTGACCAGGGAGTTCAATACAAGCTTAAAAGAACTTGACACGGATTGTGTCGATATATTCTATCTGCACGCTGCGGATCGCTCCATACCATTTGCGGAGACACTTGAAGCCGTTGATAAGCTACATAAGCAGTAAGTCTGACCAAAGAGTCGAATAGTCAATCTTCCGACCTCAGCATGGCGTGTAGAGCTTCTGGAAGGATAAAGCCTGCCAGTGGTGGATTGGCAATCATATAAGCTTGGTGATTGCCGTTTAGAGCGCCAGAGGACAATCTTGACGGTTCTAGGATTATCTGGCGTCTGCCAGATCACGTCCCTACTATGTCAGCACATGTGTTCAAGCCTCTGACATTTGATAGGGGAAAATTTGTACAGTTAGGCCTGTCTAACTTCACTGCATTTGAAGTTGCAGAAGTAGTATTAACTTGCAGTGAGTCCCAACTTCTGTTCCCTAGCGGATCGGATACTATTGGGTTACCTCTTGTATTTGATATGAATGGTGTCTACTAGCTCTGTTATTTTCATGTGCTGATTCATAAACTCTATTTAGAATATAACAACTGGGTTCGACCGACCATTTATCAAGGAATGTACAACGCAATTACACGATCATTGGAGCATGAGCTCATCCCTGCCTGCAAGAAGTATGGTCTTGACGTCGTCGTGTATAATCCAATCGCAGGCGGCTTGTTTTCTGGAAAATACAAAAGTAAGGACATCCCTACTGAAGGTCGCTACAGCGACGCTGTTGGAAAGATGGGAGAGATGTACCGGAAGAGATATTTCAAGGATTCCATGTTTGATGCTTTGAAGGTCATCGAGCCCGTAGTCGAGAAACATGGGCTTACTATGGTTGAGACTGCCTTACGATGGCTAGTCAATCATTCTGCTCTGTAAGTTCGCAAGTCTCCTATGCACATCTTCCATGCAATTCTAGAGGTTGTTGTTACTCTGGGACTACCTTGCAAAGTCAGTATTGAGCAGCCTTCCGCTCTCATGGAAAGCCAGACTTATTAAGGTATCTCATGGATGCGATCAAAACTAAGTTATGGTTGCGTAGCAATATCAAAGATGGAAACGATGGTATTATCATTGGCGTGAGTAACCTGGACCAACTGGACGAAAATCTCAAGGGTTGTGAGAAGGGACCTCTGCCAGACGCCGTTATTGAGGCCCTTGACAAGGCCTGGCTTATAAGCAAAGTGGATACGCCAAACTACTGGCATCTGGACCTGCGTGAGTTTCCTGAGTTTCGTTCAAAATAGCACTAATGAAGCGACAGAGTACACATATGACACGAGAAAGGCACTCTTGGGAAAATGAGTGATCTCTAGTTGACGGAAGCAAGGGTGGATGTAATTGATGACACACCAAACTCTTAAAGCCTGCAGCCACTTATTCATCATATGAGAACGAAATATGCCACATAAATCGCTGTGTAACCCTACGAAGTGTCTGAATTTATTGTTCGCATCAAAGTGATGAAGGATCTTTTGCCGAACATAGATAATCTCTCGTAGCCTTGGATTTCCTCGAGTCATTTTATAATATTTGCTGAATTCATAAATGATTAACCAGGCATTTTGTTTAGAATCTGACCTGTAAATTTCCTGGTTAGGTTGACGTTCTTGTCGGCCCGGATAAAATTTCTCCCGGTCAACCTCAACTTTGGTCCTTAAATTATAAGCATTATCTACCCATTCACGACTGTGCACATAAGCGCGCAAACGACCTTCTGAATGCATGCCGCCGCATTAAATGTCCTGCGCACAGCTTCACGGCCGGTACCAGGACGCGCATGCAAAATCATATGCGGTACCCGGCACTATTGTCCTCCGCGCCGTAGATTCAGTAAATCCGCAGCCTCCCTTCAGACGCCAGACGTGCCTTCGATTTCCACGAATGAGGTATCAGGAGGGTCACTGGGTGCAAGCTTAAGAGATGGGGAGCCTGCTATAGAAGCAGAAGAAGGGAAAGAGAAAGAAGACAGCCCTGAGGGAGAGAATATTGAAGGTTTTCCTGGGCAAGGCCCCGAGGAGACACCGGACCGCGCAGAAATAGAGCAGAGGGTTAAACAAAGACCCCTCACTCGAGGTAGATCAAGGAGGCATGCGCCTGCCGAAGGACTACCTCCAATTGTGCTTCCCAAGTGTAAGTGTGTTATGCTATAGCGTGCTTTTCTAAAATGAAATGAAAATTATCTCTTAACGTGGAAAAACTGAATGTAAATTGCAAGTGGACAAACAGACCCTTTGGGTGCAGGAATACTGGGAACTGGCTAACTTACGATTTGATATTCAGGGTTTTTGAAAGACAATGTTGCGCCAGGGAACATTCGGAGATGGATCGTATCTAAGGATGAAGGCACGACTCAGGATACCCTACGAAGAAACAATATGCTCGAGCTACTCAGCGTCAAGGATGACAGGAAATATTTATTGCCGCTGGAGGTTTTTCTCGAAGTACGGGCGACTATAAAGGCCGGACTTGTACTGCGGCCACCTCCCGTCACACGAAATCCGGTTGTACGAACGCATACTGTCTTACAGTGCCCTAACGAGGGCGGAATGTATTATCTAGATTCGATTGTTCATTTAATAGCGCACGAGTTCGAAGCCGACGTTATATCTTTGGATGCTCAAGATATTGCTCAAATTATTGGCCCCTACATAGACGAGAATATAGCTTGGACGGAAAGCAAGACTTCAGTGCTAGGATATGAGGCACAAAGGGCGGCTGGGCGGCTAGAGATGTATGAGAATGAAACGCCTGTAAGTGACACGGCAGAGCCTCTTGAAGACGACTCAATGGAGAACCATATGCTTGGAATGGATCGAATGGGATCTTCAATAAAGAATATGGCTCGTCTTACTAAGCATATGAGAATCATGAACCAGATGAGGGTGAGTAACAAAAGTTCTCATATTCAGTCCGTAATGGCCAAGCCTGGAGATCGCAAAGGTATTGCAATCCTCGACATACTTGCCGGCCCTCCAGAATCATCACAACAAAGCGCGCAGCCTAAGGACAGTCTCTGGACTGAAAGGAAAGTGAAGGCTATGCTAGAGGCTTTGATTGGTGCTGCTGATCTCCGTCGGGCCAATCGAATCTCAGAGCAGGCAACCCACCTTAGCCGCAAAGGCGAAAGGGAAAATTCCAAGACGACACCTGACGAAAGACAGAAGTCAGACCTAGCCGGAACAGGGAAAATGCCTTTGATCGTCCAGCTGAAAGACTACAACGAAATCCTCGGTACTAGCGGCGGACCAGCATTGATTGAGGCGCTCCAAGCTGCCATCGATAAGCGCTGGCAAGAAGGACGAGACATCGTCTTGATCGGAACAACTGCAGATGATGATTGTGATCTCACAAAAATGGATATCTTAAATCTCCAATCCGATGTTGTTGATGGTTATAAGCGAACTATTCTCGTCCCAAGCCCTCGCACGGAAGAGATGGATACTGTGCTTCAAGCTGACGAGAAGTTGCGGATTCGCCAAATCAATCTAAGACATATAGAAGACATGGCTAGAAAGATGCTAGAAGGAACTAAGACGATCAAGCTTAATGTCAATCTCGAGTCAAACTTGGAAAATTCTGTGGCGTTTGCTGCTGGGCTTGAAGAGGCTGTCTGGACATATCCTCGTGTTCACAGGTTCGCCACAACTATGATTGGAGAATATGCCTTTAATAGTTGGGAATCTCCTACGGAAGCTCTAGACGGGGTTCATTTTAAGAAGGCACACGACATTATCTCGGAAAGTGATTCCTTTAAAATCAAATGGGGCGCCACAGAGCTTAAAACGGAATCTGAGAAGGATGGCGTTACAGAAGAATCTGACGACTCTAAGATGGACAATAAAACCATCAAGGAAAAGATTAAAATAGCCCGGAAAACCTGCACCACTCATGAAAAGCGCCTACTGTCAGGCGTCATAGACCCTGCAGACATAAACACGACTTTTGGGGATGTTCATGCACCAAAGGAGACTATTGAGGCTCTAAAAACTCTAACTAGTCTTTCCTTGGTGCGCCCAGATGCTTTCTCGTATGGTGTTCTCGCAAGCAACAAAATTCCTGGGCTATTACTATACGGACCTCCTGGAACCGGAAAGACCTTGCTTGCAAAGGCCGTTGCGAAGGAATCCGGCGCTGTGGTGTTAGAAGTTAGTGGGGCCGAGGTTAACGCCATGTATGTTGGTGAAGGCGAGAAGAATGTGAAAGCGATCTTCTCGCTTGCCAAGAAGCTCTCTCCATGTGTCGTTTTCATTGACGAAGCAGATGCAATTCTGGCTACGCGAGGAGCGAGTGACTCTCGCAAGTCCCACCGGGAAACAATCAATCAATTCCTCCGAGAATGGGATGGCATGAACGATCTTTCAGCATTCATCATGGTAGCCACCAATCGACCGTTTGACTTGGATGAGGCGGTATTACGTCGGTTACCTCGGCGATTACTTGTTGATCTGCCTACGGAGAAAGACCGAGAAGTGATTCTCGGCCTTCATCTCAAGGATGAAGCATTGGACGAATCAGTATCAATAGCCCAAATAGCCAATAAGACGCCTTTCTACTCCGGATCGGATCTTAAGAATGTTGCTGTAGCTGCTGCATTAGCTTGTATAAAAGAGGAAATGGAAACAGCATCCAAAGATGGTGGCAATGAACCATACGTCTATCCAGAAAAGCGTCTCTTGTTCGCCCGGCATTTTGATCAAGCACTAAATGAGATAAGTGCAAGCATCAGCGACGACATGAGCTCACTAACTGCCATCCGGAAGTTTGATGAGAAGTATGGCGACCGGAAGGGAAGGAGGAAAAAGTCAACCAGCTTAGGGTTCGGTGGGACGAATATCCCGGAGGTTGATTCTGAGGCAGGGCGTGTGAGGAAACTCAAGACGCTAGAAAACCCAGTTTGAGGTTTATGGACTGTATACCCTTTGTAATAACATATATAGACTTTATAAAATATGACGTTGGCCTGGGGTGATTCTGTATTCGACTCTCGAAGTTTGGGAAGCCTATGTTGTTCTACTGCATTTCCACCTTCCGTCATCAAAATTCACAGAGAAGGATGAGGCTTGGCTTCTAATCTACACTCTTTTTTGCGCAATTATTATAGTTTATCTTGAGCCACATTATCAGGACTCGAGGCATTAGTCTGATGCCCGAAATGTGCCCTTTTGAGCGTATTGAAGCTGCGTCTAAGACGATTATAGGATCGGAAGCTGGGATATAAATGATGGAGCCGACAAATTGTGTTCTAAAAGCACGCTTTGGGGGATAAAGCGTGAACACTGGGGGATGGAGAGCCACATATATATAATAATAATAATAATAATAATAATAATAATAAATTCATAACAGGCAGAAATCAGAGAATGCACTGGGAGGAGTGAATGAGTGGTGGGGGATCACCTTTGTTTCTCTGGCAAAGAAACTGTTAGGCGGCCTCAGCATGACCTTGAACTGCTTTTTTATTGTATCTTTTGCTATGGCTATGTCTGTGAGCTTTGGCTTCGCAGCTTACAAATACTTACAAATACCTGGAGCGTAAGGGAATCATGTTTAAGCGATTGGAAAGTAAGCCCTCAGGCGGGGTTAGTCAAATATTTCCATGACTGTTTGATTACTGGAGAGCTGCTTGATTTGTTCCTTGGTATGGTTCGTTCTGTGGTGGAAACTTTGGCCTGCAACACACAGACTTCAAAACACCTATTTCCGCTATTGGTATATCTTGTTTTATCCTTAACTTGGAGCTATGCCATAATGCCTTGTAGTCACGGCCACACTATCTTCTGGGGCTATGTTCACAACATTCACACCACACGACTCACCCAAAAACAAATGTATCATGGCAGTCTGCAAGTTTCAAGTCGTCATCGTAAAGCAATGAATTTATTATTATCCGGCTTTGCGTGCAAAGCGGCCAAGCGCAGGACCTAGCTCTTCTGCAGTGGCCTGTCGTTTCTGGTTTCGCTTCTCCATCTGAGCTTTCCGTAACTCCTCAATCTTGACTCTCTTCTCATCAATGATATTCTTAGATCCGTTCTTCCGCAAATGCTTCCGTAAACTACTATTCTTGCCTCGGCCGCGATTCTTATCAATGTGTGAAACATCCGATGGGTCTATCGGCTTCTTATCTAGATCTTTCTCTGCTTTCCGTTGCTCTGCAGAGGCAAGATCTAGATTTCCGATGAATTCGGGGTTCAGCGAAATCATTTCCGGTTGAAGCTTGTTCAAAAGTGCTTTCACCTCACCCTCTTGTCGTTGCTTCTTATTCTCGTAAGGATTGACCTCAAGGGTATCAAAGTTAGGCTCTCCTGCGCCAGGAACAATCACATGGTTGAACCCATCATTGTGTGAGACGCCTAGAATGTCTTCAAATGGACACCATCGTACGCGCTCTATCCGTCTTCCTTCACCGCCCCAAACCATATACGGGCTCTGTATTTTTTCTTGCTCCAACGACATTTTCGAAAACAGGCTCTTCCATATTGAAGTTTTCGTGCCCCAGCCCACGGCTGTAAGGCCACGATCAGATATCGCGACTGATGACGCGGGTTGTGGAGTGAAGTAGCTATTGATTTCTTTGAACATCCGGATGTCCCATACTGACATTTTTGAGTCCTGGCCGGCAGAAACCATATATCGGCCTTCCCGATCTACAGCTAATGACCGTACAGGGCCACGATGAGCGAGTAGCTTTACTAGTGGTGTAGTTGAATTAGGCGACCATAAAGTGACGGTCCCATTTTGATGGCCCATATGAAGTATCTGCAATGATTAGTATATGACTAACAAAAACAAGCTGCAACATTCCCAGGTGCTCTTGCATTATACTCGTGGATAAGTATTTCACCACTCATGTCCATTTTATCTCAATGCTAGGTAGCTTGGATAATTTGTACCCAACTTAACTGCCCAAAATATGAATTATACTTACAGCATTGTGAGGATTTTGAGTTAGTGAGGTGGGTGATCCTAATTTGGTCGGCGTCTCAATGACCTATATATCGTTTAGTTCAAGTATTCATAACAATCATTGGCATTAAAGACTACAGAAGTTGTCAACACCTACCATTTGGCCAGTTGATATATCCTGGTACTTGAGATATCCAGCATTTCCCTTCCGAATTGTTAGCTCTCAGTTCTTAAACAGTATACACTAGGCTAACATACCACTGTCGCTAAAAGAAAATGGTAAGGAAGGAACTCCATATTGGTGACCTCAATGTGCTTTCTCAAGTTATGAATTTCCACCCCTGCTTGGTCATATACGTAGACTGACTTCTGCTGAGCCACCGCAAACATCTGGGTATTGTGTAGCCACCGCACGTCCCTAACAGTCTCCCCAAGTTGTAATTCGCAGCCTAACTTCCCATCTCTCCAATCCATAGTAGCGACATGCCCTCGTCTCCCTGCTATCAGGAGATTTCGACCATTTCTTGAATATTCTGAGATGTAGGGCCCGTTCTCAAGCTTTAGTTGGAACTTTCCCAGTTCAGCTGTCTGAACTGGAACCGATTTTATGATCTCTTTCTGTGTTACTTTGTATGTCCTCTCCAATTCTGTCTCCGGTTGCAAAAGCCCTTCATCGTTCTCTAACAGAACTTCCGCATCCTTCGCTTTCAATGCCGCATCATTATATTTCTTTTCGAGTGACTTGAGGTTTCCCCTCAGCTTTTTGTCCCGAATGCCCTTTAGCGGAATACTCCTCCCCCTGCCATACTCTTTCTGGGCCTGTTTCTTTCGCGAAAGCTGCCTTTCTTCGGTTGTTATGAGCTCAGTCCTGCCGCGTTTTAATGGTACAGCACCATTGGAATGTGTTTCAACTAGAGTCTCCATTGTTGATTGCATACAGGTGCTAGAATCGATAATCTAACTTCCAGTACTAGGATTGAGTGTTGAGTCGCCTTGCTATTCGCATTACAAAACCACCACCAAGAATTGCTGTAGTCGATGAGGCTGGCAAAGACATAAATTTGCGCCAAGAGATCTAGATAAGCCGATAAGCGATATGATAAGGATTAGCGCACCAAAAAAGTTTAACCCCACCTCCAAAATTTCTCGATCTGTGCAGTTGCTTGATAAATATTGAAAACACTGTTAAGCTGGATTCTTTACCTTTTCGATTTAAAGCCAGCAGTAGCGGCGGCAGCAGCAGCAATATGCCTTCGAGTATTACTTCTCACTCGCATAGAAGCACAACAAAATCATCTCATAAGCCCTTCAAGTCTAGAAAGGCCACCAAAGGCGCATTAAAAGAATTGACAAAAGGTTGGTTTCGATTTCCGTCTTTAAGGTTCAATTTTGACAGTATGTAGGTAAGGTAGGAGGATCAGACCTAAGTCATCGAAAATCTCCGCACCAGCAACTTATGTCAAAGTTCGACCGGAGAAACCAAGCTCGACAGAAACAACAAGTAAAACACAAAGAACATTTGAGGGAGACCAATGTTTTTGCTGGCAAAGATGGAGCACCCCGAATAGTTGCTGTCATACCATTATGTGCTGATGGAGATGCTGCTGCTGCAGTGCGATGCTTGAGTGCTAGTCTGGATATTGAAGCCAATGTTCCGGAAGAAGGGACAGTACGCACCGATGTTGATCGATTCAAGCAAAGGATTCAATATATTACGCTCAATCGTGACTTGATATCATGTCTGGATGCGGGTAGGGTTGCGGATTTTGTGCTTTTCATTCTATCACCAGACCAGGAAGTAGACCAGTTAGGAGAGCTCATTATTCGAAGTGTGGAGAGTCAAGGCCTATCTACACTCTTGACCGTCGTTCAGGGTCTTGAAAAAGTCGAGCCACCAAAACGAAGACCACAAGTTTTATCGTCACTCAAATCGTATATAACGCATTTCCACCCAGATCAAGAAAAGGTCCACAGTCTGGACTCAAGACAGGAATGTGCTAATTTGATGAGATCTCTATGCACAGTAAGCCCGAAAGGAGTACGCTGGAGAGAAGAAAGGAGCTGGATGCTGGTAGATGACGTGCAATGGCCTGCTATCGAGGGTGGAAATGTTGTGGTGACTGGAGTAGTGAGAGGCAAAGGGTTAAAAGCAGACAGGCTGGCTCAAGTAGGAGACTGGGGTGACTTCCAGATTGACAAGATAGTTGCGGCACCTTTGGCTTCGAAAAAGCGTAGAGCGGATGAAATGACAGTCGACGGTGTAGAAAATATTCTGGAACTACCTACCGAGGACCAAGATGATCTAGCGGACTTGGCACCAGAAGAAGTCATGATGGACGACGATGCTGATGCTGCAATGTCATTAGCAACAACGGATAAGCGTGGTGTACTCTTGGACGATCATCACTATTTTCCAGATGATGAGACGCATTTGCCTGCGAAGCCAAAACGATTGCCGAAAGGTACTTCAGCATATCAAGCCGCATGGTTCCTGGGGGATAATTTTTCCGATTCTGGATCAGATGTCGAAGATTATGGCGAGCAAGGCGATGTGGCTATGGACAAACCAGCCTTGCCTCAAGATGGAGCAGAGGGGTTAGCTCCTAGAGAGCCTACAGAGTTTGCAGCAACAGAATATGCTAAATCAGAGATGTTTTTGGATCCAGATCCCGAGGATGAAGTGGAAGCAGAGCAGTTAGCTGCCTTCAGGAAACGAACAGGCGATGAGGCAGAGGATGATCGTGAATTCCCCGACGAGATTGAGTTGCATCCACAGGTCCTAGCTCGTGAAAGGTTACAGCGATATAGAGGACTAAAAAGCCTTCGAACAAGCCATTGGGAGGAAGCAGAGGACAGGGCTCATGAACCTGAAGATTGGCGACGACTGCTTGCCGTTGCGGACTATAAATCAGCGAGGAGCCAATTCACACGTGAGGCATTGATTGGAGGTGTTAGCCCAGGAACTCGGGTTCAAGTTCATCTGCGCAATGTTCCCGCTTCATTACAGACATCGTACATCTCTTCTCGTCCCTTAACCTTATTTTCTCTTCTTCGCCACGAACACAAGCGAGCAGCTCTCAACTTCAACTTCAGCTTAAGTTCCGACTACCCAAGCCCTATAAAGTCCAAGGAGGATCTGATCATACAATGCGGTCCTCGACGCTTCGTCATCAATCCATTGTTCTCCCAAGGAGGCAATACTTCGAACGATGTTCACAAATTCGATCGATTTCTTCATCCGGGGACGAGCGCTGTTGCCACATTTGTTGCGCCACTCACTTGGGGATCTGTTCCCACGCTATTCTTCAAACGTAATGAAGCGGGTAGTGAACTGCCTCTTACGCTTCTTGGAACAGGCACATCTCTCCCTCCATCATCAAGCCGTGTTATAGCTAAGCGTATAATTCTTACCGGACATCCTTACAAGATCCACAAGAAACTAGTAACGATTAGATACATGTTCTTCAACCGAGAAGATGTGGAGTGGTTCAAGGCTTTGCAACTGTGGACTAAACGTGGAAGAAGTGGTTATATCAAGGAGAGTTTGGGTACCCATGGATACTTCAAGGCCACTTTTGATGGCAGAATAAACCCCCAGGACTCGGTTGGCGTTAGTTTGTACAAGAGGATGTGGCCTAGAAATGCTAGAGCCTGGAGTTCAATAGAGTTAGAGGCAAAAGATGTTGATATGGTAGAGTAGTTGATGAGGAGATACAAAAATTCCCATGGCCATACGACTGAATGAATATACAATCTAGAAAATTAATCTGGTGCGGACATAGAATGTTTCTTTTTCTCATAGTCTTAAGATATGTTCGGTGTGTGATCATACTACAGGTTCTGTACAAACAACCACTCATCGTTTTCGGTGCCTGAGAACAATAACATAGTATTTGCCTGAATTCAAAGGTTTATGTCTTCAATCGGTTGCCTAATTGAAAGACACAACAGTTATCGCTATGTCAAAATAAGAAATAAAGTTTGTGTCACTCAAATGGCTAAAGAATAAGCAGTGATGAGCAGGTGTGCTGTGGTCCCTCACTGGAAACATGTTTCCCAAGCTTTGTTCCTCCTTGACCAGCACCTTCACCGTGGTATTTTTGTTGCAGATCGCAGTTTTGAGGCCACGAAAGCCAGGCATCTTCACGTCCTCACGAGGCCGTAAATATGAGCCTGAACTCGAACCATTTTCTCAAGGCCACACAAAACAAAATGACGTCGAGCACCCCTGACAATCCCCAAAATTTACGCGAGGCTAGATCCTCTCGAATCTCAACCTCCAAGGACATTTGCTCACCCTTAAAACCTCATCCTCACTACAAACCATTATAATGGCAGACCGACCGCCTCCCACACCGCTAGCCCTGATAATCGGCACCGCGATAATAGCTGGTATCAGCGGGTACATGATCGGCATCGCCTCGTCTCTGGGCTTCCTCCCGATCCCCTTCACCTCCAAACCACCCCGCGAGCGCGGAATTGCGAATTACGATGACGAGGAGGAGAGCGAAGGCACGGATATTGATGAGGATACCGCGGATCATGCGCCAAATTGGAGCAATGGGTTTGAGGCGGACAAGCGGGACGGGTTGAGGAATACGCAAAAAGCAAAGGCCGCCGGTCAGCCGGAGAAGCGGTCGCAGTTGGGGGGAAAGTCGTGGGAAGATAGTACGGAGGAGTGCAAATTGGTGCTTGTGGTACGGACGGATCTGGGGATGACGAAGGGTATGTTGTTTTCTGCTTTCCTGGGGGAAATAAGGTCTGACGGAGTATAGGCAAGATCGCAGCGCAGTGCTCGCATGCTACGCTGGCTTGCTATAAGAATTACCTGAAGAATGATCCTAAATCCGCGACTTTACGCCGGTGGGAGAGGATGGGCCAGGCGAAGATTGCGCTACAGGCGAAGGGGGAAGACGAGTTGCAGACGCTCCAGGCTACGGCGATGAGCCTGGGGTTGGTTGCGGAAGTCATTCATGATGCTGGGAGGACGCAGATTGCGGCGGGCAGCTGTACAGTTCTCGGGATTGGTCCTGCGCCTGTTAGTGTCATTAATCAGGTTACCGGGCATTTGAAATTGTTGTAATATGGCATGGATAGTAGGTGGCATTGCAGGAGTTCGTCATACGTGGTGGTACATAAAACGGTACATAATGGCGCATGAATATAAATCAGGAATTGTACCATAAATTGGGGGATATCAAAATTTAGAGGCCCTGAACAGCCCTTCAATACATTCAACTAAGCATTTGTGGTGAGGTAATAACTTTCTTCTTACTTAACTGCTAACTCCACCTATGCTTCCATACAGGAAGATTGAATGTCTATGTCTTTCTTGCCCCATGTGAGATATGGTGCACGCATTAACCACTGCCAGAGGCGTTCTCCGTCCTCCATCTTATTCTGAACGCCGTTAGTCGCATCATCCCTATACTCCTCATTCATAGAATGAGAATCTTCATCATTGTCCACATTCCGCTGGCCTTTAGTGACAACCTCGATTTTCTCCCAATCCTCATCTTGGTCATCTTCATCATCGGCGTCTTCGCCATCTTCGTCCATATTGGGCATGCTGTCGTCCGGATCGACGGACGAGGGTCCAGCGAGAGGCTGAGAGTCGTCTTTTGACTTAGTCTTGAAGCCACCCAAAATCGGTGATAAGCCTCTAAATTCATCGTCAACATAAGTTGCAAAATTTTGGTTTCGCTAATTTCTGCCAGTCAATGAGTTGACTTCCTCTGCGTTTGACATGCCCTGGGTATATTGGAAGCGATCCCGGTTGGCTCTCTCAGCTTCGGCATTTGGCTCGACTTCAACGTCGATAACATGGTCCCAGTTTGATTTGGAGGTTGCTGATGGTTCTACTATGTTATTGGCATCGACACTATTTGTATCTTTAATCGTTGGTCTGACTTCAAGGTCGGTAACGTTGTACCAGCTGCAACTGGCGGTAGATTTCGGTCCTATATCCTGGGTCTGGACAGTCTCACCCTGGGAATAAATCTTCCTCTCTCTTGAGAACCAGACAGGAACCCTCAAATCTTTATGGATGGTTTTGCTTCCAGCCTTTTCGAAGTATATCCTTCCTGAGTTACTGGCAATGTCCTCATAAGAAGCCATTGTTGTGCCTCGTCCACTTCTGGTGGCTTCAGCAAGCCATCGACTGATTTTGTCTGACCTCTTTGTCCTTCGTGCGTTTGCTAAATTTGGAGAGTCAGACTCGTCATGATACGTTAGAACCTTAACCAGCGATTCGATTGCCCCACGAGGGTCTGAGATTGGGATATTAGTACACGGTAGACGGTTATCTCCAGTAGAAACTTTAGCCGGTTGCATCTCAGAGTGATTTTGATATTGCTGTTCGAGTAGCTTTAAGTGCCGGCTGTGATCTTCCGAAGCTTGCTGAGCTTCCATCGCTAGTTTCATCTGGCCGCTTTTCACGGCTGGTGACATTCTCACGGGGAGTGGTTGAGTTGGGCTCGCCGGTGTACGTGTATTTTGGCCCGTCTTTTCCGCATTATCACTGCGATTGTGCTGTGATATGTGGAAGTTGTGCAGCAAATTCATAACAGATTCTGTGGGTGGCTTTCCTTCGTTCTCGCGTGGTTCCATCCTTGCTGTTTAGTCGATATTATAGTCGTCTCCAAAGCGTCCTGGCAAGGTGAAACTTATAATACAACCACTCCACGATTGTATCAAGACCTATGAAAATGGACTTGGAGGCAAAAACAGAGCTGCATCAATGTTTGGGGATGATCGCGAAAAACAATGGTGATTTTTTGTGGGCTAAATCAATAAATGGTGGCCGGATACAAAATTCTAAGCAGAGTTGTGTGAATCGAATATCCCTGTATAACTGTCGGATAGTCTAAACTATGATAACATACTAACAACGACGGAAGATCTAGCTGGATGGCCGAAAGGCTAGCCATGTTAAGCTTGAAACTGGTTAAAAGCTACATATGTTGAACTTCGGCTAGGATCGCATGAAACTCTATCCCGCGAGGCATGATACGTCACTGAGATGGACTCAATCCGAAATAAAAGACAAGAGAAATCGGCAACCAGGAAGGTGAGCGAGAAGGACGTTGGCAGACTGCCTTACGGTTGATTCTAAAAGTATACTGCACTCGCAGTATGGCAATGTTCTAATATTACGACAGATTCGACTTTTCAGCATACTCAAGTACAATTACTTGCACTATATCAGCTCATCCAGCCCAGCAGTAGGCTTCGGTCCGCCTCGCTCTTTGCTCGTTAACTCAGCGCCACTGGCTTTCCATGCACTCAAAATCAGGCCAACAATGTGGTCAACGCCAACATCCTTTTTCACCTGAGCGAAGATCGTAGGTCCACCCTCTCGGATTTTCCTTGCGTCTCTATCCATGACATTCAAATCGGCACCAATCAGCTCCGCCAGATCGGTCTTATTAACAACAAGCAGATCACTCTGCGTGATACCTGGGCCACCTTTTCTTGGGATCTTGTCGCCTCCGCTAACATCAATCACATAAATAATGTAATCTGCTAGTTCTCTGGAGTAGTTTGCTGCCAAGTTGTCACCTCCGGATTCAATAAGAAGGATATCTGGTTGAAAATCCCTATGCAAGTCTTCTAATGCAGCGAGATTTGCAGATATATCCTCGCGAACAGCAGCATGAGGACAGCCTCCAGTTTCGATAGCTCGGATACGAGAAGCTGGGAGGGCCTTATTCTTAGTGAGGAATTCAGCATCTTCTCGAGTGAAAATATCATTTGTCACGGCTGCGATCGAGTACTTTTCTCGAAGCGCAAGGCAAAGCGCCAGCATAAGGGCAGTCTTTCCAGAGCCAACTGGTCTGTGGTCATGTCAGAAGCCTGTCGCCACTAGAGTACTTGATTTGAAGCCAGCGGATTTCATGAGTGACATCTCGGCGCCAGGCGCCTTAAAATTCTAAAGCAAACATGAAGGTGATAAGGAAGATCTGTCTCTCTCTGCCTTGACCAGTAGGACACTTACCCTCCAATTCCAATAGTGAATGCTCTCTCATTCCAATCCCTACCATCAATAATGGGCATCTCTCGCCCCATGTAGCTTCCTGGTCCATCTAATATCTCATGGGTGTGGCCATGATCAATTGCTGCTTGAGAATGATCATGCGAATGAGGGTGCCCATGGGAATGGTCATGGGAATGATCATGAGCCATGCCGAATTTCAAATAAAAAGAGAAGTAGAAGTACAGGGATCTAAATAGTGAGAGTGTCCTCCTCAAAACAACGTTGAAGCTTGTAGATTGCTGTCAGAATTCGGAGAATGGTGGGGTTGTCTTCACCCCACTCCCTCACGTGTTAATAATAGTTTCTTGTAGGATAAAACCACGCCGATGCGCCTTAATTTGACCTCACTTTGGTTCAGTTCAACACGCCTATTCCATTAGGTTACCAGGTTAAATATACGTTTCTCTGCAGGTTTGATATTTATATACGGCTTATATCTTGTCATGGCTTGAAGCCTAGATTCATATCCCCTACTTCAATATCACAAACTTGCACAAGACTGATTTTGCATTATCAATTACTGGTTGCTGTATTAAGTTAACGTGCTCAATTTTTGGATAGTTTCCCTAGAAATACAATAAAGCCACTTCCAAGTCAAATTTATATGAAGTACCACTCACTCTACTTGTAGCAACGCTGCGTACTTGATACGTGGTTGCTGGTAAGTAAAATGTGGTAAAACTGTGTCTGATTGTTACTACTGCTACAATGCGTTCTTTTATATGCTACAGGTAGCTCATGTGACCAGAATCCTCTATTCACTCCTCCATTGACTCAGAACCCACAAAATCCCCTCTAACATACCAACATTATAATATCCAGGTTTTCTGTCGTTTTCTTCTGGGTTGGAAACACACACACAAAAAAAAAACAGATCAAGTTCAATTATTAAAACATGATATTAAAATAAAGATTACAAGTTTTAATTTAAGTCTATCTAAAAAAAAAAGAACTACTTAAATAGTAGATTTGTTGTTGCGTATTGGTGAGGAAGGCTCCAAAAAGTCAAGCCGAGATTTGAAAACGACAGAGAACCTGGGTATTATAATATGGCTCTCTTTTTTCTTCTCTTTTTCTGTTTTGTTTTTTTTGGGGGGGGGGGGGGATCGTATCATTTTTGCCGAGATTCTCCAGGACCTTTTGCAATACTCCCTATCTCTTTATCAACAGCATCATCACAGCTTATCTTCTCTGCCGCTTCACATCTCAATACCTTCTCGTTGCAGAGCCCACCTTACGGCGTCAAGAACGGTTTCAACCTCCTGAGTAGGTTTATATGCAGGGGTGGTGCCAGCTTGGTGGATACCTGTCTGCACTAGTATGCTATTCCAAGTTGACCCATGAGGACTTCTGTAGTTGTTGGCTCCCGCGATATCACTACTTGGACCGTCACCTACCATGTAAACTTGGGTCAAGTCCTGACCTGAAGTCTCTCGCAGTGCTCTCTCTCCGTATTCATACTGGAGTTGAGTCGGCTTGCCTACCTGAATATAGTGTTCTCCTGACGTTAGCTTAGCACCGCCTGTTAGTTCTGAAAACGTGCTCTCCAGTGCAACTTTGAAGCTCCCTTGACATATTCTGGGATGAGCCCATTTAGTCGCAAAGACCTTGTCTGGGTTTGCATAGTAGATCTTTGGCTGTCCATCTTGAAGGTAACCCATATTTGGGAGATTATGGTTGTTATTCAGGAGGGATCTAGTTCCGAACTTACCTTGCTCTGAGAGGAGGAGGTCAAGGATGATTTGCAGGTCAAGACCCCAATCTCTCGGAGACGAGTAGAGGAAGATGGCAGAGACTGGCAATAGTTCCTCGCTTCCATCGCCATTCTTAGTTGTGGGAAGACGTCTGGCTGTTTTACGAAAGTAGTCGCCATGTGCTTCTTTGAAGGGGTAGAGATCTGGATAGCCTTCGATCATGTCAGCAGAGGTTATGGCATTCTTATAACCATAGAACTCGGCTACTTCCCTACATTTATTCCCAACGCCCCCAAGAACCAAGACAACTTTATCAGCGAGTTCAGGAAGGTATTGCTTGAAAGGAGTGTGCGCTTGGATGAACTGGTCTTGATGAACAGGTATGCCAAGCATTTCAGCCATCTCCTTTGCACGTACATCTTCAGGATCTCCTCCACCATTGGTGAGGAAGATGAAAGGAATGTTATTCGTCCTCAGATACTGCATGGCTTCTTGCGCTCCGGGACAAAGTTCATTAGATCTGTGTATCACGCCGTCAATGTCGAAACTGAAACCAAAGTTTTTTCCCGGCGTATGCACCTGCTTCGGTAGGTTGATAGTCTTTTGGCTAGCCATATTGATACCGCATCCCGTAAGCATTTCTTCCATTCCCTTGATGTCGTTAGACGTGGGATCGACCGTCTTCTTGGCGACTGGCGACTTACCTGTTACGGAATTTGTCATTGTGGAGTATAATATGCTTGATTGTTGTATTGGGGTGTTTCTGAGGATCTGAGGATTTGGAGAGTAGAGATATGCAAATACTTATTAAAATAAAACGAATTGTTCCATGCGTAAAACATATTGCTGTTCTCACTCTTCCATTTTCTTTATCAACATTGAAAATGTTGTTCTTCTCACCAGGAACCATCATGCAGCCATTATTGTATCTACAGGCTCGGGTCTTGCATGAATTGTTTGAAACAGAGCGGGTACCGTGAATTAACGAGAGAACAAGAAGAATCTACGCTAAAACAGATTGTCAAACTCTAGTATCGACAATAAGTGTTTTCTTTCTTCCACCATTATCGAGCGAGCATATGTACACATTTTACTTTTGCGGAACTTTTGGTTCTTCGATACCTCCTAAATCTCAGAGTCAAACAAGCATTTACTAATACTCAAAAATTGCTATTTTAATGTGATCCTAAAAGGATTCAATTCAAAACTTCTGGAGTAATTGAATTTCAATAGTTATTACAGTCTATATATCAGTTGACCAAAAATATTATGCTCTATCTGATACCATGGTCATTTAAAATAGATTCCATCCTAGATTGTAACTGGTTTCGAGGGAAGGGGGAGGACTCTGAGATTTCTTCATATTCTTTGAGACCTTCTTTTGTTACTATCAGTCTTTGAGCTTCTTTGAACAAACCATTGCAATAATTCCTAGCTACAAAGCTCAGCCATGTTTCCGGACTTTATTCAATGTCCAGCCTCGATCTAGCAGAATACTGATATGTCCAAACAAAGTACCAATACTTTTCATTAAGGAGATATCCTTTCTTTCAACAGCATGGGGTTTATTTCCTCGTGTCCGATAAATCGACATATCTTATTTGAGCCTTACGTATTAGCCTATTTCTATTTGAGACTCAGAAAGCTCTGAAGATACTTAAAATGTCGTCCATAATTACCACCACATTCCGCATCTGGCGGACGACTTCCTACAATATATTCAGGCTAGCTTACACAATTATTATCCACTGGTTGCCTTTCAAATTCTTCGTTGTCGTGTTTTTAGCATTACGGTACACAGATGGCATACGCACAGAGATCGACGACTTTTCTCGTCAGAATATTTGGCTCCAAGTTTTTATAATACTCTTTCTCTTTAAATATATAAAGGTTGTGGTCCATACCTTGTCCTTCTTGCTGTATTCGCCATACAAGATTCCGAAAGACCCAACTATTAGGCCCGAAGATGTCACGGTTATTGTTCCTACTGTAAGTTATTTTCTCCGTTGCAAGATCTCTCATCTCAGAAAGTTTCATGAATAATTTGCCGTGGAGCCATGGATATATTTTGGAAACGCATCTTCATATAGACGACTCCTAAAATATTGTTCTAATCCTAACATATTGCTAAAATGAGACAACTAATTTGGAGGCTTGATGTTAGGTTGGTCTGATCGATGAACCAGAATTCAGGGAGACCCTCAAGACGATTCTGGCTAATAGCCCGTACCAAATTATCATCTCAACAGTTGGTCCAGAAAAAGGGGCTATTGCGGAGCGAGTCTGTGACGATGAATACTCGAGATCTAGAAATAAAACTACTCGAATGACTGTAGTAAGCATTACAGAAGCCTCAAAGCGCAAACAGATTCTCCGCGCAGTCCAAGAGGTTCGGACTCAAATCACTGCACTTGCGGATGATCACGTCTTCTGGGGTCCGATGTATCTCAGATCTGCTCTGGCCCCGTTCGAGGATCCTAAGATCGGTGGCGTTGGTACGAATAAGCGGGTTCGTCGAGATCCATTTGAGTTTTCTTGGGCTAATTTCCTCAACTTCATCGCTTGCAACTACTTGGAGCGTCACAACTTCGAATGTACTGCATCAGTAAACATTGATCAAGGGGTATTTGTGCTATCAGGAAGAACTGCCTTGTATCGAACAGATATTTTCCAGCATCCTCGCTTCCCCAATGCATGGCTAAAGGAAACATGGTTCTTTGGCCTTGTTGGAAAAGATGGGGGAATTGGCCCTGATGATGATAACTGCTTGACTAGATTCACAATCGGCGTTGCGAAATATAACGTCTGGTTCCAGAACTCCATAGAGAGCACCATGCATACGACGCTCGGCCAGCCAGGCAAATTCTTCCAGCAAATGGATCGATGGCTTCGTACGACTTGGCGATCTAATTCCACTAGTCTGTTTTCAGATATGACTCCCTGGAAGGTGCAACCGTGGTCTGTCTACGCGGTATATTTATCTAGCTTCGTTAATATTGGGTTGTTTTATGATTTGGCGCTTTTGGGCTCTTTGTGGATGGCCCCCACAATCTGGGAAATCGCCCAGGACGAGACTTCGTGGTCATTAGACTGTCTGGGGAAGTTCAAAATCACTTGGCCGTGCGCACCGGATGAAGGTTCTGAGACCCGATGGCCTGAATCTCTGAAGCCGTTGTGTATCCCGGCCGTCGTTTCAAAATACCACACAACAATAGATTTTACGATTAGCAAAGAAACAGCAATTCTAATTCTGGCTGTCACTCTACTCCTCTCAAAATTGATTAAACCATTCCCACACTTCTGGCGCAACCCTCGGGATATCATCTGGATTCCAGGCTATATCCTATTTGGATACTACGCCGGCTTTATCAAATTGAAGGCCCTTGTTACCGCATACAATGTCTCGTGGGGAACAAGGCCGGGAGTGAAGTGAAAACTGGAGTAAGCAAACCGATAAATTGAATATCCAGGAGCGTCTGGGCGCAGAAGTGTATATAATTCTCAAATACCATGCGGTGAGAATTTCTGTTTCTTCCGTGGTTAAGAAATATGGATTTTGATCTTTGAGCCTTTGGACAAGATAGTGTGTTCTTGATACAGCATCGGGAACACTGGGGGAAGGTCTGAAAGTCTACCTTTCTATCTGAATTTGCCTTGACTTCCTAAATACTTGTTTTTCTTAATAATTGACTACTGTTGAGAAGGAAGTTAAGATAGCGAGACGTGACTTCAGTATTAGACACTTGTGAGGGTGAGGTTTCCAGTATTATTAACAACAATACGAATTTGGAGGCTGGCGCTTGGGATATGTACAGTGTGTTAACGTTTGATTTTAGACTGAACACAATGATATATAGATGTGATTTTCCGGTAGCAATGTTGTCACATTTGATATGATACGGTGATATGCTTATACTAGACAACTTCCATTGAGTCTTCGGCGTATATATGTCGTGGTCGCAGGTTCCGTTTTGAGCAACTTCCTGCAAAGAATTTGGCAGCCACCGGTCATGGTAGCTTCTTCGCCCATCCGGAAGGGCTTAAACTGTTGATCCCAAAGGTTTCATTCTTCTCTCAATTTGTTACCACATCAACATTCTCACGCTTCACATTCGTCATCGAACAGAAGACTTATTTGCTACTTGGTACACGCAACAATTATATGCCTTTACTGGGCACACATCAAAAGATTATCTCCTTCATGCATAATCAACAAATGCAGTTTCCAAAGCTATTTCGGTCCGGTTCCGTGGCTGTTCTGGCAATAATCAGCTTGGTAATTGCAAGCCCTACCACTACCATCAATGATCCTGCAGCCTCAGATGGAGCTGTAGCGCCAGCCGTACTCGCCAACTTTACCACTCTCATCAATGACCCTGGGGCCTCGAATCAAGCTGAAATCTTAGCTAACAAGATTAACGGAGAGCTTTCCGAGCATGACCCTGTATGCTGTCTTCTTTATTTGTGAAGGTTGACAAAGAATTAATACAGCTAAATAGGATCCACCTGCTGTTTGCAACGAGGTCGAAGGAAAGCCTGCTCTCGTCTTTTCCGTTCATGAGGGCATTAGGTTTTTGCGTAAGCAAGGTGCGAATAATGGAGACTGCGGATGCGACCCACATATGTGTCGCCGTGTAAGCTGCTCATACGATTCCGCTATTTTTATCTGCAACGATGTAAGTATTAACAACCGAGCACTATAGAAATGAATCTGTAGTTGTGTGTATCTAACCTGAGTTCACAGAACGATTTTCATATAGGTATTAGCTGTGCAGCGATTGCAGATCATGCTCAACATATCAAGTACGATTGCGCTGACAGGGGGAGAAAGTGGGTGAAAGGGCAATACTTTGATACACACAATTGGAATGTTGTCGTGAGGAGAGACAGGTGTTAGGCTTTCCAAACATGACCTTAAGTGACCTTGGGCCATGAGGAGTAGCAGCGGAGGTGCTACTGGTTTTCAAATCGGAGAAGAGGTTGCAGTTTAGGGTTTGGCTCAGAAGGTCTAAACGGAATGGATTTGATTGTCTTCTGGTAACAAGAAACTATCAATAAAGGAGTTCCCTTATGAATATTCCAAGCCTTGACATTCATCGTTGTACTTCAGATTGGTCCTGCTCAACAATGACACCCCAAGACTGGAGTCATACACGCTAGTATCCTTTGGAGCTTGAGGCTACATGTAGCGAATTTCTGTGACACCAACCAAATTCATTAGTAGAAACTTGGGTTACTCCTTCAGTGATTTGGACCAAGAAATAAAGAGAGCTGTGCTCTCAAGGAAGTGATGCCTGGTGTTCTGACCTTAGCCTCTCTGTAACTCGGACCTTAGAATATCGACTCTTTCTTTGTCCATCAATTCGCTCACGGTCGTTAGTATTGAGAAGAGTACCGTGCAACAGCAAGCTCACGGGTTATAAAAACTTAAGGCTTAATGCAGGAACCAACCCGAACAGTTGCAGCATTGTCCTGCAGACGCGCTCAAAGATCAGTAAGAGTTATTGCTGCCTCACATTTGGTACCAAGCCACGATTAAACTTGCGAGACTATTTGATAAACGGAACATTTATTAGCTGTAGTAGGAGAGTTGCTCTGTTAGTTCATATGGATCCTTGGTGATCACAAAGCCCCTGAGTAGACTGAAAACATCGTCATTATAATATATTATGTTATTAACTTTCGAATCAAGCTCTCCAGGTACAACATGCACCCAGATCTGTACAATCCTAACTTCGGTTGTCTCAAGGAGGTACATTTCGGTGGACTCACCATCTACAGTCTAACTACGCCTCCGGGTCAGTCGTGCACCTCTAATCCATGCCCCATCCGCTTGAACCAAGAGGCTCTGGGCATGGGCTCGCTCGTGGTTTTCAGTCGTTTTGGAGACGTCAGTACTGAGATTAAGTGTGTGTATAAGGAGCCTCTGAACAAAAAAAAGTTCGACCAAGAGCTGTGGGTAAAGGAAGCCGAATTTAGGTACGAAACATCGCATGTGGGTGATAAATCAAATAGGATTTCCCACTAACGTATTCTTAGGACTATATCGTTAAGCTTGAGGAATTTATTTCACGCCGTCATCTTGGTTGGTTCTTGAATACTTCCCTTTCGCAACTCTAGATCGCATAGACGTATCACTTGACGAAAGTATGACAGTGCTTTATCAAGAACTGCGCACTCTACCGGACCCTCATGGACGCAAAATATCAACCGTGCACCGAGACGTCAAACTAGCCAATATCCTTATCCATACTCGAGATCCGCTCTATATCAAGTTTACAGATTTCCGGTCTCTCAAAAGCAAGCAATATTTTAAAAACACTTTGTAGTACATAGAAGTACCTTGCACTAGATGTTTATCAGAGAAAAGGAATACACGCCAGCCGTAGACACTTGGTCCTTTGGTCTGATTGTCTATGAATCTGCCAGTGCAGGAGTGTCACGTGTCAAGGGTAATAAGGAGATTCGGTAGAGCTCTAGGTTTCAGTTTGTAGGGGTTCGGAACGTAATAGAGAGGATAGAGCTTAGACTTTGTATTAATAGGAGGTGAGTTGTGCCACACTACTCTATCCCTTTTACAGGGTGTACCTATGATAGTCTTTCGAGTATGAAGCGGTATCGGGGGAATGCCTGTTGTGAACAGCATGTGAGCGACGTCGACCACCAGGAGGATGGGACTTGATTGACCTCTGATCGAGTGCTATAATAATCATGGACCCGAAGTTGCGACGTTCAGCCTGGGGCTACTATAGGGAAGCATCCTAGTTCACTGCATACTATGATCAAAGTCTAACGGCGACACCGTCCTCCTATGAATACATCCCAGAGGCATGCTATGTGGCTGAAGACATGCAGTTGAAGGTGTGAACCTACATCGTTCGTCAATTGTAGTATGTGTAACTTAATGTATCTGTTTAGAAATCACGCGGCGGGATAGATGAATGCATCGATTATTGAATTAAATAGAAGTTTTGCTAATTATTCTTAGCTAAATTCCCATCGAGATGAAGATCCAACCAAATATTTCTATGCCTTCGACCCTAATGTCCGATATATCAAATCAGAGGCCACATCTCCCTCTTCTAGAGTGCCGTCCACAACAGCCAGTCTCCAAAGTGTGCGATATTTTTTTGGGGATAGAATTTTTTGGTGGAAGCTGGCTGCAAGATCCTGGCTTCGCCAAATCCTCTTTCGCCGCTATAGGAAAAGGACCATCCAAATTCGGGAGCTGGGTCGGAAGGCAGTACGTTTACGCGAAGCACCTATCACATCTGTGCCGGAAGGCAAGGTGGGAGGAATTGGAGACAAGACCTTGGAGTCGCTCAGCCTAATAGCGAGGCTGACTTAGATCCACGTCTGCTATATGCAATACGTCAAGAAGGTGTCTGAATGGAACTCCTGTGATTCCACCATTTCCCGTTTTGCACGTGCGTTTTGTGCTAGACAATCTCGTGAGTCATGATTATTTCTAATAAAAAAGAAGTGCCTAAGGCTATACTCTGACTTGAGCTAAAAGTTCACAGTCATTACTATATCTAAAAAATGGCGGGCGATTCATATTTGGTCTCATATGATTAGTAGGGAGTCTATCAGAGAGTAGGCTATGATTCCAGACGCCTTTAATGCATTACATAAGTGTAGCTTCTGCCGTAAGAGATCAAGTCAAGTTCACATGTTCATTTTCGCTCAAGATATCTTTTACAACACTATATCACCATCAAATACGTTTTAGAAAGCAAAGTTTTTGAAACTCGAAACTATGCAGTTTCGTATCATCTTTCTTCGTATTGTCATGGCGATTTCAAGTCCCATTGCAACGAAAGCCGAATCCAAAGCTTTAGCTATGAGATCAACTTATAGAGTTATGAAGGCGTTGCCTAGGCGTGACGCTGTAGGTTGCCTTTTTCTTAATCCTAGGTTTAGACGCGTACTAAGAACACCGACAATTAGGCACCACCTGCTGTTTGTGGCCAAGTTGAAGGCTCTTATGCTCAATCATACTATATCATTGAAGGAATTAAATACCTAAAGAGAAAAGCAAAGGCTGGTACAACTTTAGTCGCTCCTCGCAGAGAGTGCAACCGCATCAGCTGTAGCTGGAGCTCCGCTATCTTTGTTTGCAATGACGTACGTACTGTATATTTACCCCTAACACAATCAAATAATAATCTAGATCACTAGAATGATTTCCCCATTAGCGTGAAATTTCAGGTTGTGGTGGATTACGTCGGGGAAATATTTAGAAAGTGTGATTACTACCATATGAAGGGACAATTCTTTGACACAAATAATTGGAGTGTCGTTATACGAGCAGCTGACTGCTAGGTTGCCTAACAGTACCATTTATTGATACCTGGGTATAAGAGGAGAGGCGTTGAGTGTATATTGAGCTTAGAAATTGCGGTATTCAAATCGACTTCTTGAACAGAAAACGGGATAGGATACTTGGTAATAAAATAGTCTCCATACAGAACACAGTTCTGTAATCATTCTCTGATAATTTTGATAATTTTTTGTGACTGGGGCATCCCATTATACTAGAGTATAAAATCGGAAGGAAGCAGAATGATCAGCAATAGGAGCTGAGCTAAGATTACACCGCGATAGGAGGGCCAGATATATTCTTCTAACGCTTGTTGATATTGATTCAGGCAATAACCGATCAGGAGAAATCGATGACTAAGGGGGTTTCTGCTATAACTTCGCGATAATACCTGAATGACTCTGTACAGCAGACTGCTATTCCTTCCATCTCAAAATACATTTCGTACCCATGCTGGTAAGCCATAGGTAAAAGTATCAAGTTAATGATTGCATCAGGGCAAAGGAAGTTCAATTTTCTACGACCAGAAGCGTCTCCCCAATAGCAGACCTGCATTATGTACTGGAATGAGCTCATTGCTAAGCCTGATATTGCATTAGAGATCAGGTGATAGCGGGTGTTTGGGGTTGAGGCGGTGATAGTGCGCCATCAAACAAATGGCGAGAAGAGCCGAACAAGATCTCAACCTCTGCGTCACCCCCAAATTCTTTTGTCCTTCCCGCTTTCCATGTGCGGAGTTTATGGCTGGATAAGAGTGGGTCACGAGTACAGAAAGCAATACAATGATCTGACGACGGAGAGAGTTTCGCAATTGATCTCGCCGGTGCGCAATACGGGTATTATAAACCTGTCATGGCATGGAAAGAGTTTGAGGAGAAACGATTTCTAAAACTTCATTACTATAGAGCAAGTATGTTGTTCCTTAGGCACCGAAAACGTACGGGTACGAAGCTTCCCAAGCCAAAGTATCTATGCACGGCCTTAAATTAATGGCTATACTCACAGAACAATTGATTATTATCAACGCAAATACCAGATCAGCAATGACGCAAGAACCTCAGACGAACATGTCTTGATCATTAAGTGCTTCGAGATCCTGCGTTAGTAGAAGGATGACGTGAGTCTCAACACTCTGCGAGGTCTGGCCTAAAATCAATTCATTTCGAAGAAAAATAATTTGGTTGATTTCATACCCTTGGGCTTAAACAGGGCTGCAGGACCTGTGCCCATAAAACTGCTCATATGCGACTGGATCACAAAGAACAAGTGAACCAGAATTGGTAGCAGCGACTCAAAGGGACAGCGCAAAGCAGCTCGATCTGCAATGAACAAGTGTATGCTAGTGTACAATAATGTAAGTAAATTTACAATAAATAAAATTTCAACCTACAACGGCCGATCTCTTAGGACAATGAAGTTCTTTTAAACTCTAGGCAATCTTTGAGTCTGGATCAGCCTAACCCGATACAGTTTCGCTTATCTTGATCGCTTACGCATTTCGTTTAATTTTCCTCACGTATTGGCACTTCATTGCCTTTAACACAGACCCCAAAAAAATGATACAAAATGTTGATGAGTTGATCTGAGCAGAACTCAGGGTCGTGAACTCAAGAGATCTCTCTCTGACGGGGAGTCGAACCCCGATCTCCCGCGCATTGTCCAATGACAAGCGGAAATCATGACCGTTAGACCATCAAAGATGTTGATTTGTTGCATCGGGAGCTTAAAGTCAAATATATCTATTATGTCCCACACGCCTGTTGTTCTTTTTAAATACCTTTTGAAGTTTAACTTAACAAAAATCACGTTTTAACAAAGATAATAAAAGGGAGGGCGAAGACTCAACACCTGTATGTGGTGCTCTCTACAAACCTTTAGCGTTTTACGTTTGGAGAGCCGAGATTGAGGTCAATTCAAGCTGGAGTCGAGAACGCACAGTACAACGCAACAACACTCGAAACGGAAGCCTTTTCAACTCGAATTAAAAACTACAAGCCTTCGTATAAAGCAAAACTTATTCTACAGTAGTCGCCATTTGGTTACTTACGCGCTGGCAGAGCGACAGTCAGTCGAATACTTTCTAGAGGGAAAAATTTTTACTCGGCCCACTTTTATTTTGAGCCTTAATTCGACTTTTGAAACAATTCGACTTGACCATATTTACCTACCTTTTTGCGGGGTTTACAGTATGTCTTTCGCTAAAAAGAAATAACTTCTGAGCACTTAGTACAAGCTATAACTGGCGTCGACTATTAAGAAAACAAAGAAAACTGTCACAGTACCGACCCTTGTCGGGCACGTGACCTGCTGTAGCCGAGCCACTAGGGCTCCCTCGTGTATATATAGCCTGCTCTCCCCGAGCTCCTCTTCCTTCCTCAGCTATAGATTCTCGTATGATACCACCGTTGCCCTCTGTATCTGTAGATCCACAGCGCGTGTCGTGACAAAAACAAGCTTTTAGAAAACAACCGCAGGGCCGACAAAGAGAAGCATTGACAAAAAGATAAAGAGAGTTAAGAAGTAGTTTACAGTAAAAAGTCGAAAAAAAAGAGAATGTTTTAGTTGTATATAAAAACTCAATCCTCAACACTTACTAGAAAATATAAAAGGTTTTGAAAGAAGTAAGTTAAGGCTACTAGTTTATTAATATTGGCTAGTACAGTCTTTGTACTACTTAGTGCTCCTGCGTTTTTCTTTTTACTCTCAGACTATGTATATATATTCAGAACCACAGTATTTGTTACTGTTATTAGGATCGCGGAGCTCAAGAAATGGTCTGCCTGGAGCCAGGTCCAGGGCCTAGCCCATGGAAGCGAGTATTAACGCATTCAAGCGACCTGTAATTTTAACTTTAAAATCTCGTTGTATATTTTGCATCCTTTGCAGTATTTCCTAACCACTTGATTTGACATCATTTGTGGTAAAAGCAACTTTATGTGACCACTCATGCTAAAGGGCTCGAGTATGGACCCATCTCTCTTCCCACCAGAAAATCCTGCTCAATCACCTGAGATCCCATTTTCAGAACCCTTATGATGAATACAGATGAGAAATGAGTCATCATCGCGGAACGACAGCTGGACCATTTCGTTTTGGATCTGTGAATGGCCACGCTTTCAGCCACTGCTCACGCTCTTGAGGCGTCTGAGCCATATGCTGCAGAAAATGCTCTTTGCATTTCAACAGCTTTGATCTCATGGCCTCATAGTCCCTATGATTGACCAGGCCGTTCCATCCGCTGTAAACTCCCAAGTCCTCAATTAAATTATCCATCAGTACAACACCGAGCTTCCATTTCATCTCCATCTCCCTCTGCTGCTGTTTCTGATCTTCTGTGTATGAAATGGGACAGGGCAATAGAGGATTCCCGCTAGAGTCAACGCCTACAATCGTCGACCATTCTTCCGTTGCCTTGATCAAATACCCAAGAAGAACTGGCTCTCCATCTGTAAAGATTGATCCAGCTAAATTCGCCATTGCAGTAGTGAGGCTGTTTCGATTCTGCAGTGCTCTACCCGCGGACTTGTGCTGCTCAAGGAGTTCGATCTCGTACAACTTATATAGTGATTGGGCCGAGCGAAGTCTGTCCAGTTCCATTTGTGCTTCTGAGTTCAGCTGGTTATGGTTTGCTGGTGGCGGCGGTAATCCAAGTCCTTCGGGGACCGGCCCATCGAACTCCAGCAAGGCAGGATGTCGAACTTGCATGAATAAGGGAGCAGCATGAGTGGCTTGCCAGTCGATGATGCAAGTGATTCGAGTTTGTTCAACAGCATCAACGAAAATATTGCTTGTATGGAGATCTGGGTGCCATAAGGTTGGAGTGTGAGTTGAGTTGTCCTTTGGCAGAGCATGTATGGAAATTTTGAGATAGTCTTGTAATACGTTGAGCTTCAAATTTGTGGAGGGTCTATACTGGCCAGGCCCATTAAATAAACCATGGGTCTGGGGGGGGGCGTCTATCTCTGTAATGGATCTTTGCTCGCGATTTACGTTGGCGGTAACGTACTGCTCTACAGAACGCCCTATTAAATATTTACTTAAAAGTTCAGAGCCTTGAATGGGGAGCAATTAGTACTTACATGGGCCTCTATCCAATTCCAAATCACCACGACCATCGTCAAAATATTTCCTATTATTCGTAGGACCGATAGAGAATGATGTTTGGTTGCCGCTCGAGCTTACAGCAGGAAGTGGAATGGCAGCAGTCGAGTTGTGTAAGTCGCAGCTATAGTACAGACTACCATAGGCTGGGAGATCAGCTGTGGAATATGATTTGTCGAAGCCGACGAGTTGCTTGATGATGTCATATTTTTTCCGACTATGCATCGTGTCCCAGACTTCACTCAATTGTATTCCAGTTGCCTTTTCCATAATAATGTACTCAGCACCAACTGGGGTTGCATCTGATCTAGAACTCCAGGTGTACACTTTGGGCAAAGGTATACCAAGGACGTTTCTTGCCTATTTAAATTCAGTTTCGATGGCTGCAGGGAGTATTTACTGAATGGATTCTTCTTACATAATCCATGGTAGCCACCTCGCTCGCCGTGTTGAAATAAGGTCGACCAGCATTCGGATTAGGAACCTTTGCGATAACATCTCTCCCATCATTCATGGTGATCAGAAAGGACTTGTTAAAGTTCCCTTCAGGTAATTTGGTAATTGTCGAACATGAAGCAGCAGGGCCCACAGCCTTCGCCGCAACATCACACAGCGCCTTGATGTCGAATTTGACATAGCGATTCGCAAATTGAACGTCTTCATTCCAAAGCCACCGGCCCGCTGAATAGCAGAAGAGATCATCTTGAACGCAGTCCTTGTCTCGTCGGTTTGAATGTGAATCTAATAGCACATCTTGCCTATCTCGGGAAGCCATCATAAACCTCCCAGCTGAAAATGAAGATTGCATGCGGCGTGCCGGCCTTTTACAAAAAGTGCGTTTCAGACCATGTTTAACATCAACGCCGAGAGCATTGCGCCAGCTCCAGAGGGTCAAGCGCATATTCCGTCTAGTTAGAAATTAGGCAACATATTGAACATCACAAGCTCTCTAGAGGCGTTAGGGTTGCAGGTACCAGGAGGTGGCAGAAACGCGAGCCGCAAACGCACGGGCCAACGGCGCGCTTAGCCCTCGGAAATTATTTTCGTTCCACATTCGCTCAGCTCCAACAAACCTCTACAATGTGCCGAAACTGAGCGGCAGATGCTAGAAATAACGGGCGCTTCCTCAAACAATGAGCTCGGGCTTTAGCTGTTGAAACAATTTCTGATGGCTCTCATTGTGCCTTCTCTAAGAGGATCTGTTCAGATAGCTGGCCACGCTTCAAGGTGTTCTTTATTGATATCTACTCAGTAAGCGCCGCCAGGAATATCACCAGCCGGATCACACGTAGAAGTTGAAGGATCCCCACTATGACATGCTCAAGCGCTAATAGAGCACATAAAAGTAGTTCATTCATCCCCTAAGATGAAGGTATTTGGTTACCAAACAGTTCTCCAAGCCGATCCTCACATTTTGAGCATCAACTAATCAATTTGCCAAAAGCCCTTGTACTCGTCTCCAGAAGTATATATTATTCGCTTCAATTTCTCCTCTCATCTTTACTATAACTATCCAACTACATCTTACCGCCTACAGTTAACATTTATAACCTGATGTTAAGATACCATGTCCAGCGCAATTAAAAAGGCTATCGAAAAACTGTTTGGAGACGCTCAAAAGTCCAAAGGCGCCATTACCCGCTTAACCAAGCCATCTACAGAGGGAGCAGGTGGAAGAGTCTACCCAGCACGAAATCAGAAGAATGATGCAAAATACGGCATCCGAATTGACAAAGGCGAAGAGGTCCATGGCCAGCCTAATGTGGTGCGACTTGAGCTTCAGGCCAATTCTAACGCGGATAGCAAAACTATCAAAGATCTGGCCAGAAAGGACCCACACGCGGTGCTGGCCACCGTTGATGTAGATACAACACAAGAAGCCACAGAAGAGAATCTTGCCAAGGTGAAAGAAGACCTGTTGTCCAACCTGAAAATCTAAGGGGATGGAGTTGCCAAGATATAAACCTGGGATCAACTGGTCAATCTGGCAGAGAGAATTATGCCCGAACTTTTGTTGATAAATACAAATACCCACTATTACAATCTAAGAGTCTAGCAATATGTTCTCCAGCATCCAAAGCTGCATTGAATGTCCATAAATACTCGGCGCTCGGCGCAAGCCTGAGCGGTGGCAGAGTTATGGTGCTAAGATCACTAACCAGATTGGGTGTATGGACAGAGTAGATTTGAGTTGAAAAAATCGGTTTGTTGCATGGCAGAGTATCGCAATGGTGTACTCCTGTCCACGCTCAAAGAAGCGGCCAAAATCAGAAACGGTAATCATGATTCTGATGTCTGCCAACATCACAAGTGTAATGGCTCACGTGGGAAAGAGGATGGTACGTCCTATGACCAACGAATACGCGTATTACCACAGGTATGGAGCGAAAAGTAGGGAAAACTTGTAATAGACGTTTGTAGAACTAAGGTAGGAGGCGTAGCTAACTATGTGCAGGAACCTGTCCTAGCGTGTGTGCCTTATACCTAAGGCTCTCAGACAAATCTTTGGTGGTCTAACTGACCGTTGGACCACAGAAGCGATGACCAAATGTTTGTGTTTTAAAGTCTGCACCAACCACATAATATACGATATACAAATTTACGTTTCGGGTTCTCTTGCTCAAACTAGAATTGCAAATTAATTAAATAAAAATAGCCATTAAAAGGGGCTTACTTTTCTAGCTTTTGCAACTTTTTTTGAAACTTGAATAACTGTTCCCCGTTTTAAGCTGGTTCTAGCAACAACCAGTGCGCTTTCGTGGTGTGTTGGGAGAGACAGCCCTAATTTCAACACTAGGAGTCCTCAACCGAGCTATAATATTTGCCCTTGACGGCAAGAGCAACAAGTATTGCTGGAGCTGTCCCATATCCCCTAAGGCACATTTCATCATGTGGTATTAATGCCTAGATGATAGCTATACCTCGATTATACCTTGATAATGGGGTAGCTTAGAGAGATAAGCTTTAAGGCCAAGACATGGAACACATTTTGGTTATCTTAGTTTCATACTGCTGAAAGTTTACACCCCGTTGGGTGATGCAGTTTGACTTTTAAAGTGGGAGGGGAGTGTGAATAGTTAGATTCAACGATTCAAAACTCTTCTAGGCGATGGTTTGCTGCTAGTGCCAGTCAGACTGCAGAAACATTTAAGAAGGCTGTGTGTAGCCTATCTACCACTCTTACGTCGATCAAAGAGAATTTCATCCTTTTCCTTCATCCTTATCATATACAGCGTTACGCCATGGCAAATCTCTTTAGCAGGGTGATTCAGTTTCTGAAGCCTTCATCCGTGCCTCCTAAGGTGCCGAGACCTCCTGCATTAGCATCATCCGTCCTCAACGGAATTCCATTGGAAATTTTGAGACATATCATGAGCTTCCTACCCTCGGAGTCGGCTGCCGCATTTTCCCTCTCTTGCGTGCACCTGAAGTATCTGCTGGGCACGGCGTACATTACAAAGGCATCATCCTCATCGAAGGACTTAGTGGCCCTGATAGAGCTGCTCGCTCTTGATTTACCAGATCACATCGCATGTCGTATTTGCGAACGTTTACATTCTATAAACCACATACAAAAGTACAAAAGCGCATACAAACTCACTCTTTGCAGCTTCCAGCATGTATAACCAAAGATCTCAAAGACCAGACCTGGAACATCTCGAGAATGTTTGGCACGACCTCTATGAAGATGGCCATCAAGAGGTCTCTTTATAAGCCGGAATGTACGGAATTACTCGACGCTATGTCCAGTAAAGAAGTCGAAACGAGGGTAGTGAGCAACTATGTGCAGCAATCCAAAGAGGAGTGTCGTATTGTTAACGGTCACCTACTGCACCGGTTACAGAGTGCCTACACCTGTTACCATCCATCAATTGATTGGCAGTTCCGAGATCTATCGTCACTTATGCATATATGCCCGCACTTCTCGTTTAGGGAGAATATAGATAAGATTGGAAAGGGAGTACAACGTTGCGGAAAATGTCGGACGGAGTACAGTTTCAACATTGAAGATCATGGTATCAATGCACACATAATTTTGGTCACCAAGTGGAAAGACCTAGGAACCGACCTGGAGTGTGATGCATGGCGCCAGCACCTCCGCTTTCCTCAGCGTAGCCTGTCAAAAATTAGACAAGCATTCATACTGCATACTAAGTCTGAGATTACTGAAGAGTGTCAAGTCGAAGACGTTTGGTCTGAAATCGGGGACTTGCCCTCTGTATTTGGCGATAGCGACCACTTCCAGTACGACTCGCTGTTTACAAAAGAAAATAAGGCAGCGTTACTCTGGCATCGAAAGCGGCTCTAGCCATCAAAAAGGAAATTTAGAAAGGGGAACTTGTCTTTGCTTCACCCGAAGGCTACTAGTCACCAGCACTGCGAAGAAGTGCAAGCCCATCGCTGGTGATAATAATACTTGTAAGGATGCTCCAAAAATAATTATTTCGTACTCGCTAACTCCTGCTTGAGCAGTCTGAATTGCTCCTCAACGGTTAATGATGATTTATTGTTGGTTTGCACCAGGCTGTTAGTGGCAATGTATTCGAGCAAGATGGTGCATTTGCGAAGAAGAATCAACTCCTCCGAACCTATTTTGAAAGGTTGGGGAGGGAGAGGCGGAGCAAAGGGAACTTTCCAGCCTATTCTGTCAAAGAAAAAAAGGGCTACAAAAACTAGTGCCACAAGAGCAACGGAAAAAGTTGCGATTTCCCAAGACATAGCTAGGGTGACAAGATTTTGACAAGAAAGCTGGTGGTTCTGTTGATTATGGTTGTTTGGAAGAAGAAGAAGAAGAAGAAGAAGAAGAAGAAGAGAGAAGGAGACAGTGCAAACAAACTAGTAGACTCTATGCTAAGGAAAGGACATTGGGTGTGAAGCAGCTGTAAATAAGAAGATTTCTCACTTCCTTCATTCGTTTGCAGTGACCGAGGGCAGGTACATAAGCATGCTATTAAGTGATATCTCTACCGCCTTGGACTTCCAACTTGATGCGGTTTGAGCGTCGACATAAGAATGAGATACCACCTATGTCGCGCACGGAACGGATCCAGGTTGCGTTCATGCATAATGGCCCAGGACGCAGATAGTTCTTGCAAGTTTTTATATGATGGCAAACAAGGCATGATGTTGAATTCACAGATCGAGTCAACAGTCACTTGTGACAGATGGAGAGGAGAAGGAAGGGGCCATTAAGATTCTTTGAAAACTCTGTAGTGTTATTCCTTGCTCTAGCTACGCGCGAACGGTTTCACATATATCAATGTACTACACAGCGGTCCAAGTTGAACTAGGAAGTGTTCCACGCGACCCAAATATGATTACGCCGAACACGAATAAGTAGGTACATAGGTATTTACAGGAAGACTACTAAAGGGGAACCATAGGTTTGTTTTGAATTCTCTATTTAATATATATTATATCAAATGTATATATGAATGCAAATGTACCACAATGCATATATGTGACAATCGGACAAATATTTAGTGTTACTTGAATGCCGGATAGCGAATGCCGGTTCCATACGGAGCATCGCCATCATCCACTGACAAGACCATACGCAGGAAGACGTGGTGCGTTTTGAAGACGGATGTCGCCTGGTACATTAATGCCGTAGTGTTGTGTTGTTGTTGATAGGCGTTGCGCTGATCGATCTGCGCTCCAAAGCCTGACACCCTACGCCAAGGCTCAACAGAATTAACCAAAATGCGATATTCAGATATCTGCCGACCAGTTTCTATTTTCCAGCTTAACCCAAACCGTATCAAACTCATTCTTTTCCGCCGCTCATATTCAATCTATGGTCTTCTTAACAATTGCACCACAGATGCACTGAACCTGATACCAAGCGGGCGTATAAAATATTATTATAGCCAAATTTTGACAAGGCTTAGAACTTTGCCCTTCATCTCCCTGGTGAGGTATACTTTTGCTGATCAAACTATAAATTCTACAGCTAACCTACCGCCTTTGAACCGCCTTCTCATTATTTTTATCTGTTTTGTCTAGTTATTATGCCTCAACCCAAAGGTGTTCAAACACTTCTCTGGGATAAAATAAGCACTAATGTTTCGAGTGGCAGATGAACGCCTTTCCCCCCCCCCCCTAGAACGGCAAAATGCCATGACACGATCGCACGTACGGCAAACATGCCTGAAGATAAGTGTTTGACAAGAATTGGCAGGGAAGAGCTGCATTAGCCTTCTCGATTCGAGTGTATTGCCAGGAGCAACTTCAACAGCCAACACATCGCCATGTATGCCGAATAATACGGGCGCTCGTAGAGCCACCGTGTAGCTGTACGCTTCGCAAGCCACGTCTTCGGACTAGAGATATACTTCGAGCACCATGAACCGGTTCCTTAAACCAGGTCAACGGATCTCTCGAGATGATGCGACGCTACATCTTCCACACTCGGGTATTTTATTTCCCCTTTTGAGGTTGAATACAGACAGATGGCAGACAGCTACACGTCAACAATGAGTCAAGGAAAAACATCGCGAGCAAGAGATGAGGTCTTGGAGATCGTATTTCTGAATGGAGTACCAAAGTCTACTATATTTGGATGCAGCCCTCAGTAATGCACATCGAATAACAGCTAAAGCTTTTTCTATACAGAGTTCGAGCGGACGCAATCAACTCTTTAGGGTGCAGTGGAAATGCAGTGTATCCACGCCGGAGGAGCAGCTGGGGAGGCAATCTTGCCAATCAACAATTGACCCCTCATTGACACTGGTAGTACACCAACCAGGAGGCAAACAACCCCGAATACTCGCTTCTCGAGGATACTTTGACCTTACTTATACCTCATGACAGTGAAGAGGAGCAGCTGTCCTTGCTTCAGTTTCCTCTCACACTTTTGATTATTTAGCTTAAACTGGTCTCAAGCTGGCCAGAAGTAGGGCTTGGCGACGTTACAAGACCACTTTGTCGGGAATAGGGTGACCCCCCTCAGCAGCCTTCCTTCAGCCAGAAACCGAACTAGTGGAGTGCGCACGGTGGTGACTCGCCAGGGACCTAAGATGCCTTCCGGCGACCTTGTATCCCTGAACCTGGACGGTAAGCTTACCAGGGAAATCGAAGCGTTTACACATTGTACTCCAATGACAAGGTCAAGATGGGAATAATGGGAGATTGGAGAGAAAACTTCCCAAGTGCAGCATCCGCTGATCCGTTGTAGAGAGGGAGTCGTGAGAGGCAAATTCTACTCCCACGTGGTTGTGTTGGAAGTTCGGATTGCGGAGTAAGCATACGCACATCAGGATCATCATGATAGACAGGAGCTTTGGCGATGGTGACCCCACGCGCGACCTGTTCATGGGGCTCAATTAGAGGTGCAGCCGCTTCGTTGGGCCTCGATTTCGATCAGTCATTTTCCTATTTCCGAAAAAGCTATTGGTAGGGCAAGCAGCATATTGAGGTGCGATGACGCTCTATATTTTGTTTTCATACATGAAATTCACTAGGCCAGCAGCAATCAAGGGGACGCTTGTGATTTTCACAGGTTTCTGAAACCGAGACAGCCTTCACAAGTTCTAAAGATGCAGGCATAGGTATAGCTGCCAATCAAAAATTCTTATTGACTTATAGGCTTGTGCATGAAGTACCGATATGCAGTGCCTAGAAGAGTGTGTAACCGTGGGAGAGTCGCGGCCTTTTAATTATGATATGGGACTCATCACTATCGAACGAGATCTCCTGCATATCGATTTTGGCGTGGGTTATTGGACGGTTTGCTTTTATTTATCAGAAGATCCCCAAATTTCTTCAAGATCGAATGGCAGGTTAGCACGTTAGGATCGCCAGGGAAAAGACAAGTGCCACGCTGTTGAGACATGGCAAGACCGCTCGGGACAGCCACCCACTTTGACCCAATAAGCCGCACATCACCCCACCACCAGAACCGTTTCGCTGCATCTTGGCCTGTCAGAGTTCAGATCAGACAGAGATGGTGGCATTTCGCTGTGCAATTACATCGAAAGGTAGGAGTACCAGAACACGCCTTGTAATAATGCTTTTGTTTTTTCCATCCAGGGTTTTTCCCTCATGGGATCTGGCTCAATAGAATTTCCGTACCATTTAACAGGTTTCAATAATTCACCGGCTTATTACAGTTCGTGTAACATGGCTGTGTGCTCTTCCGACGGCAATGGCCACTTCACGCTCACTCAAACCTGGAACAGGTAAACGATACGTTATCGTGACCGGATTATTCCCAGTTTCTTCACTAACTGGCATCACTGGGAACGATGAAATATCATGAATTGAATGAATAGCTCATCTTCATTTGCTAGAGAGGTCGAACGTGTTTCCTTTCATCTCGTCGTTGAAGCGCTTCGAGGAGATTAGACTGATGGCTTTCTTAATTTAACCCTATGCTACCTCGACACCCAGAGGGAAGTACGTACAACTATTGGAGAACGGAATCCTACACCGTCCGTCGGTTGTCGTTTCTTCTTTCTGGGCTCCTCCTCCACCCGGCTCCTATCGGCTTCTGCCAGAGCCGTGATGAGAAGAAGCAAGCGCAGACCCTAAGTTCCAGGATGACTTCGTAAGTTAAGTTTCCCTGATCGCTCGCTCGGCTCTTCTTCTCCTCTCTTCGACTGGGACTTTTTCCTGATTCCGTGTTGCCATGTGAAGAAGGTTCGGGCTTGTTGTCCTGGGGGGACCGTGAGATGGGTGAACAAATTAGCCGTATGCTACCGTGCCGCATTTGCAATTGAGCAGCAGCTTTGGAGTAGAAATTCGGATCCCAATCGGCAGTGATGGCAGCGCATGCAGTCGTCCAGTCCAAGCTCCTGTAGAGTAGTAGCGGGAGGAGACAAATCAGCGAAGGATGGCCACCCCCGGAGCTTAGGGCTTGAGCTAGGTGCATTAGCCTATCCACTAAGTTCCAGGGCTGCGATAAGGCCCCAGTTAAACAGGCCAACAGAAAGACTGCGCCCGGTCAGAGAGACCAGACCACCTCCAAAAAAGCATTTCCCTCCCCACACACCTCTCTCTCTCTCTCTCTGTCTCTGTCTCTGTCTCTGTCTCTCACTCACTCTTCAACACCCTACCCTTCCCTCCCTACCTGCAAGTCCAGTGTTTGCTGCAGGGCAGTCGAACAACCCTAAACCCTCCTCCTCTTTCCTGCCTATAACCTACTGTTACTACTGGTACTACCGCTACTCCTGCTACACCCACTACTTCTACTCCTCCTTCTACTATTTACTCCTCTTCCCCTTCCCCTACCCTACCTGACTACCCCCCCCTTACCACCTAACACTAACCTACCTACACTACCTATCTACCTACCTTAACCCCCTCCCCCCCCACCACCACCACCACCACCCCATCCAATCTGTACTACACTCCCCCCAAGTGTGCCTTGTGTATGAAAGAGAGAGAGAGATTGTGTGTGTGTCTCAATTTATCGTTCCCAAAGAATTATCCTTTCTACCCCATAACCCAACCGATTATATCACTCTTACCTTTGTTCTTCTCTCAACGACCACCATCATCATCGTCATCACCACAACCATATTCATCAACATTAACACTCTTTATCTACTCTGCTCGCAACGACCCATCTGATAGACAATCTCGGTTTCGCAAGGGAAGCTGTCCGCTGTGTTGCGTCGCGTTATTAATTCCCCAGAATACCGACCACCGTGCTGATAAGATTTGACGCGCCTGCTACATTTCGAGTACCTGAAGTCGGAAGATCTGACAGCTCAACTTGCACGAAACCTCATCAACAATCCCATCGTTGTCCTTACGCCCATTCTCTCCGCTCTTGTTCTTTTTACTCGACCTGGATTCTTGAGCACAGTTTCGTCATTTCCTCATCAACCTTTATGCGACATTCCTGAGTCCAGTCCATTGTCAGCCGCGCTGCACCTTGAGACGTGAGCGCGTCCCAAAATTTCGTCGATTGAACCGTGGTCGCAACGCCATCCTAATCATTGTGCGACAAAAGCATGAGCGTCGTGCACATACAATCCGGCGCAAGTAATAATCTATCGACACCACGGAGCCGACATACATCATCGGCTGATATTGAAACTCTTTATTCCGCCAGCGCATCACCAAAGAATGCCATGAACCCCCCAAACTTTCCTTCATCCGGTCCGAACTTTCGTTCCAATGGCGGACAGCCGCCTTACCAGTCCTTATCAATGTCGACCGCGAATGTGTTTGCGACCGAGAACGGCCAAACTACAGTACAATCAGCAAGTAGTGCATTTACCTCTGGGCCTTCATCAGTCCTCATCCGCCGACTCCCTTTGAACACAACGGAGGATACATTGAGATTGATGGTGGTATGGTCAAAGGAATTCGTTGATGCAGAGGTCCTGTCAGCAGACAAGTCTGAAGATGCTGGATTCCGATCGGCAGTCTTACGCTTCAAGACCCATTCAGGGGCGTTGGAAGCTAAAAGTATGTTGAATGGGAAGCCAAATGGAGATGCTGAAATGTTGGTCGAATTTCTGCCCGGCAGCCCAACATACTCGCGAAGATATACCATTGATAACACTTCGGTTCCTGGTCCTTCGAGCTCGACGTCATCCACAGCTTCATCCACAGGACCTGCTGCGTCCCGACAATCCTCGAGATACAATGGATCTTTCCAATCATCTCGAGTCTCCCCACCAACAAATCCTGCCTATGCAAGCAATGAGCTACCAAATCCAGAAAACAGTGCACACTACCAAAGCCTCTTTTCTCCCCAGTCGCCAATCGGCAACCATCTTAGCGAGCGAACGAGAATCACGGGAAAATCTGTAATCAATGATGATTCTGTTGATGACGACGAGACTGGCGAACTTCTGAAAGACCCCATCGCCTACGCTGAGAATGGCCCATCTTCGATCCAAGCACGCCGACCAACCAATCCTCAGATTCCGATCCAACGTCTTGCTGGCCTTTCTCTTAACACGAGCAATGTTGCTAGTTCAACACCAATGTCTGCTTACTCCTCCTCCATGACCCCACAAGCACTATCATCTCACACGAATCCGATGTCTCCAACTGCAATGAGTGTGACTAATGGAGGACCTCCTGTAAATTACCAACTCAACCACCAACACTATCAGCGACACAACTTTCCTCCTGTCAATCCAGCCGATCAGAATCCTCCGTGCAATACGCTTTACGTTGGCAATCTTCCTCTTGATACGTCCGAGGATGAGCTCAAGCAAATGTTCTCAAAACAGCGTGGTTATAAGCGACTGTGCTTCCGTACCAAACAGAACGGCCCTATGTGCTTTGTAGAATTTGAAGACGTTTCCTTCGCAACCAAGGCACTCCATGAACTCTATGGCCATCCGCTTCACAATAGTGTGAAAGGCGGCATCCGGCTGAGCTTTTCCAAGAACCCGCTTGGTGTTCGTTCTGGACAAGGCATGTCGTCTACTGGCCCTTCAAATATTGCAGGCACGATGCAGAGCATGAACGGCGTTATGCTTGCTGGTCCAGGAGCATCTTTCAGCACTGCCAGCGGCCCTCCACCGGGTCTTTCGGCTCCACCAGGACTTGGTTCCACGCGACCAACTTACGCAAACAATATGAGCGCCGTGAACGGAGCAAATGGCCATTACGCCGCGACATCTTATGGGCCTAATGCTTGGAACCAGCAAGCCTACTCTGGAGCAATGGCTGCTGGAGGACCTGGAAATATGATGAATGGTGGAAACAATGGATTTCCTCCATACATGATGGGACGATAGATGGTGTCATTTATTTTACGGCTAGGCGTTGGGACTTTTGGGTTTTTCATTCATTATCTTTTCACATTTGCCCAGCATTGTACATGGCACTTGCTGTTTCTTTATGGTTCATTGGGAGGAGTTTGCTGAAGGTTGCTGCATCATCGGGCCGCATTTCGCATTTCATATACTGTAGCGCGGAGTTCAACCAGTCATGAGATTCCCCCTACGCGTTGTTGCAAATTATGGGAGTTGAAAGCAAGGATCTGGGAAGGAAGGGCTGGGTATGCTGGTGTTATTCGTCTACTACAACGCATTTGGCACTTTCCATCTGGCGTGTTTCTGCTGTCATTTCCGTTTGGCGCAAGACTTTGTTTACCAAGAACATGGAGAGCGCAAGCTGGCAGGCTTGGAAAATAAAATTATCTTCGACTGTCTGTACGATGCTGCAGCAAGCACTCCGGGGAGCATGGAACTGGGATACAGGGCATAGCAACGTGGAAAAGGGGCATTGATGATTATTTTCAGGGCGGCAATGTTTTGCTTGGCATAATTTCAACACATGGAGTTTCTGGCATCTGGCTACTACTTAGACTTCTGCAAAGAACATTCCATTGCGACAACTCGAACCTATAATGAGTGATGTTTCAGTAAGCATAAGAATGGTTCGATGTGTTATGGGAGTACTAGCTATGCCACCAGAAAATACATACAAAGAAGCTCTTAAGCAAAACAGCCAATAACTACGTAGCTGCAATGCAGACAAGGTAACATGAAGGTCAGCCAAAAATCAGGATGTGAGGCTCTTCTTAATGGGTCATTATCAAGTTTGAAGACAAAATTCACTATCTCGCTTAACAAATTAGGCTAGACCCAAGCTAAATTGACGCTAATGGTTTTTCCATGACCTTAAAAAAAGAAGGTTCTGCTCCTCGCAGAAATAAATCACCTTCACAACGACATGCTGTAAGCTGCATGATAAACCTACAGAACCTGCTCCTAGTACAACGGCAGAGGCATATATGTCTTAAGCTGTATACAAGACATCCGTATTCCTGGACCTTTGTAAGCGCTCTCTCTATCTTTCTCCTTCCCGTCTCGCATCCCAATGATGAACTTTCGTGTCGCCCCTATCATACCGGAGCTTCAACCCTCTATTTATGGTGACGTTACCTGTCTTAACCAAACGGACTATCTGATCTGCCTTCTCACTGCCTTGTGCTTATCGAATCGCTGCGTGAATCCTGTTGCTAACTGTTTGAAGCTAGGTCCGGTGTATTTATTCGATGTAAGCGGTGTAATTCTTCATTCATTTTTCCCTTCTTAGATTAATGGAGGAGGGGGCATACGATGATGAACAAAACATGTACTATCAAATACCGATCAACAATGACGAACAAACTGGTTCGATTACCTGAATAATATGCCTTCTTCGCTTTGGCCTCGACGGGACTGGACATCGCAAATGGCAGAGGCTAATGAAGATACGCAGGCTATACCAGGTGATGAACATATTTTGGGTAAACTAATTGGTATGTACATTTTACTAGCATCAACCTGAGAGGAGTACTATGATGTTACAAATCCATGCTAATGCTGATGGCACTTGTGCCGGATGCTGAAAAAACTCAGACTTTTCATCTTTCAACTGACCGTACATTTTTAACAAGTGTTTCAAATTTTCTGCTGTGGGGAGAAGCTAACGCTTTACAAAGTATAGGATTTCTTTTCGAGCCAAACAAAATGGGACTAGTATTGATGGGAGGAACAGAGGTTGGGCAGACAGAATGAATCTCGTAAATTGATGAAAAATTCAGCGTCAAGTGGCTACGGCGGTCTGTTATGAGCCCTATCACCTATCCATATACAATTTCTGCCTCGCAACATTTTAATGCGTAATATTAGCCTAAGTATCTGACTGTATCTTTATCTTTCATCACACCCGCTTCCTGCGCTTATTTTGTGAATATGATTCCCCGTCTTTGACGTCAAGACCTAAGATTGAACTGTCTGTCAAGCGATATCATTACTCCAAGACCCTGTCTCATGCTCACGTTTGCCATCCCCATCTCTATTCATAGCCGTAAGTGCATGCGTAAGCACAGAAGACGGGCATGACCCGGGAATATGTGTGGTTGGCGATCTGGTGATGAACGCTGATTTAGCCGATTGGAGACCAGGAGCAGGATACCTTTGCCTGACTATACCTGTAACAAGCTTGGATGCCAATGACGCTAATATGCTTCTCCTGCACTAATCTCTGACCTGGTATCAGACCGTTACGATCCAGGGCGGCATGTCTTTAGGAAACCCCACCCTCATCGTCAAGCATCATCTATATTTACACATACTTGACAAGTGGAAATTCAAATTGGCGTATCTATATAGAGAACCTAGGACAAGGACTAAAGCCCTAGGTATTGGTTTTGGCTACGAGATTGCGATTTTGCAAGGAAGATGAGACTCCCCCCCCTGCAATCTTCGACGGATGCTATGTTCGATCGATTAGCTTCTCAAGATCCTGGATGCGGAATGGATTAGGGTCCGTATATGTTTGGAAGTTGGTTGGTCGAATATCTGCTTTGGCGTGGGTAACTTTGGAGCCGTATGGGGATATAATCTAGGAGGGTTCGAATGGACGGGCTCTAGATGATGTTCAACGGACGGAAGAGGTAGGTGGATCAGAACAGACATCAGAAGAGCGTGAAACGTTCATGTTGATTGGCATGTTCCCGTCTATTGAAGGTGGATTGGTAAACGAGGGAATGGTGGTGATTATACCGATATATGACAAAACTGTTTCCTATCTCCTTCTTGCGATTTTGAGACTTTGCAGTCTGAGTTTTATATTCTCACTGAAACGTGTTACAGTGTTCGGAGTATATGGAGTACATTGTGTATCTCATTCTCATCGTCCAGCCGAATGCATCTTTAGTAGCACGTACTTGAAGCTTGGTGCCGCAACAAAATTCTGGTCCTATAGTCGATTTATCCTTAACAGACATGGCAACGAAGTTCGGGATGCTTTCTACCAAGCTTATAGCACCTGGAGTGGAGATCGTGATATGGGAATGCCGTTCTGGTTGTTCTGCGAAAGCCAACATGAGGAGGCAAGTAAAGCTAGCCTCGAAATTCATTTTATCACTATAGAAAGTTTGCGATACTGTATTGAGTAGCCTGCCCCTTTTAATCCTCGCCTAGGTCAAGAACGTAGATATATGCCTCTAGGATCCACACCTTTAACACACTCCCACATGGATAAACCGACAATCATTGCTATGCTTGAACCTCTCAATAAAAATTTTGAGCTACATCTTCTTCATACTACCGTGCAAGAAGGAAGGTTGGGTAAAACCGTAGATCACGTGATAATTTAGATTTTCCTTAGCATTTTCTCCATTCTGGACACTCGAATGCGATGCACAAGTTCGAGACAGTTTTGTACCCCGGGACTCATAGTTCCTTTTCCGGCTGTTCGCGTCACATGTTTCCGGTGCCCATGAAATGAGGAGCTGAGATTCGCTCAAACGCCGTGAATTTTAAGGGGATGTCGCTGCGATAAATGAATGTGACGCATACCCGGGCTTGATAGAGAAAGATATGGAGCCGGCAAGCGGCGCGAGCGATAAAGGCGCGATGTCCGAGGAAGAGCGAGAGCGGCATCTGGGATTCATGCGTGAAGCCCTCTCTATGGTCTAGCTTAGCCCTTTCCCCCGTTTTCTGAAAAAACCCTGCTGACGGACCTGGTCCTAGGCCCGGCTGGCCCTCTCCTCCAACGAGGTCCCCGTCGGCTGCGTCTTCGTGCACAACGGCGCCGTCGTCGGCCGCGGCATGAACGATACGAATCGTTCGTACAACGGGACGCGGCATGCGGAGTTTATGGCTATCAATGATATCCTTAGCACCCCTGCTTCTTCTTCTTCTTCTTCTTCTTCCTCACCTGATGATGATCATAGTGACGGCGACGGCGGTGATGGTGATGAGAAGCCAAAGCGCGGAGGGAGGAAGTACGGACCGGAGGTTCTGAGGGAATGTGATCTTTATGTTACGATTGAGCCGTGTATCATGTGTGCGAGCTTGCTGCGGCAGATGGGCGTCAGGAAGGTGTTTTTCGGCGGCGGGAACGAGAGGTTCGGTGGCACGGGCGGCGTGTTGGATGTTCAGAGGGGGAATGGCCGGGCGCATGCTCTTGAGGATGGAGAGGAAGGGAGGGAGAGGGAAGGAGATTATGAGGTTAGCGGGGGGTGGCTGAGGGAGGAGGCTATTGTTTTGTTGAGGAGGTTTTATGTGCAGGATAATGAACGGGGTGAGTTTGCTTGTTTTCTGTTTCTTTTGTCTTTATTTGTAGGGGAAGAAGATGGATGGGTGGAGGGATGAGGGAGTGTATGCTGATGCGGGGATTGTAGCGCCGGAACCGAAGAAGCCCAAGAAGGAGAGGGTTTTGAAGTTGGAGGTTGAGCCGCTTGGGGGTGTAAAGAGGAGGAAAACTAATGATTGAATAAGAGGTATCATGAAATCATCAGATGCTGGATGGCCAATCTTGCCAAACACTACCAAATCATGGGGGATAACAGGATCCTCTGTAAGCATGATCAAAGGCTCTATGAATGCACATGTTGCAGTCAATTCGGGTTGTCGAACAGCGGTTCGAGATATAGAATCAGAAGACGCCGATTGACCAAATGTTCCAATATGTACACGATTCCATACTATTTCTCCTATTCATCTATGCCGATTTTTGCTTCGCAAGTCTCTCTACCTCTAATTCCCTCTCTGCCTGCTGGTAGTATTTCGCCGTATCAACTCCGTGCTGGTTGTGGTTGACAAAGTTGAACCAAGGAATAACATGAATGAAAAGTGCGGAATATCTCGAGTTTCGTGCTGCCACTCCCTGCATGTATGGTGTCAAGGTGCTGTGTCCGTATAATGGCTCCTTCTTCTTGACCTTGTCGACCATCTCTCGCATATCCATATCTATCTCTCTTTGGTTCTCTGTGAAGCCATAGAATCGTACTGCATTTCGTTAGCTCAGCTTTCGGAGAAGGAGAGGAAAACGTACGAATGGAGCGCTGGTAGAAAAGTAGGAAACCTCCACCAACACCGATAGCACCAGATAATCGCATGATTGATGCAAAGCCTCCCCTTCCGACGTATGAAGGGGCAAACTTCTCCCAGAGCAGCATCAATCCAGGCGCAACACCAGCGGCTCCAATGCCAGCGGCATAATCGCTAGGACGAGCATACTTGATAACTCTCTTAATATGTCTACTATCATCAGTATGTTTCCTGCCGTAATAGGGTCAATTGGAGGCATACGGGTCTGAATCGATGAGCTGTGGGGGATGGTTAGTGAAGCTCTCGCAAGGAGGATGGCGGGACCTACAGGATAATCAGATTGGACTGCTCTGGCTGGCACATACGGCCGGATATCAGTGGTTTTCGTCGATGCTGACGACATCTTGAAGGGCCAATGGCTCTATTTATCGATTGGAATCTGAAGCTTCAATCTTGAGGTTGTCGTTTACTTGAGCCGAATCAAGTCTTGGCACCATATTACGTTGACCGCTTTGGCATTTAATGCAGGCGCGTTTCCACTTACAGGTACTTTCGGGACGCGACAAGGTGCATAGTGGTTTTGATCTACGACTTTTGTACAACAATTTCTGGACAAAAAAAAACAATTCTGGCGCTGAAATGGCTCCATTAAACACGGCCTCGAAACCATTACCTTCGGGTGAACCTACTGTTGGTGGAGATGAGTTCGACGACCTTTTCGACTACGACATAGATGACCAGAACGATCCATTTTCAGACAACTACAATCTCAATAACACAAACAATGCTGCAAAAGATTCGAGAGATAAGGATACGACTGGGGCTGCGCTGGGTATAGACGAGGAAGTCGAGGTTACGAGGAAACCAAGAGCGCCTAGAGTAAAGCTAGATGAGAATAGGTGAGTGTATCTCAGCAGTTTATCTTATTTTGCTGATTCGCCATAGGTTACTCTCCGATGCAGGCATTCCCAAATTACGGAAGAAAGCGAAACATCACCTGAAATTCAAGGGCAAAGGCCATGAGGTTTGTCAGTTGGTTCTGCTGCATCAAACGACTGACCAAGATAGTATTCCGATTGCGACAGACTCCTCTCTTTCTATCAGCTATGGTTAGACGACTTGTTCCCGAAAGCCAAATTCCTCGACGCTCTGAACATGGTGGAGAAAATGGGACACAAGAAGCGGATGCAGATGATGAGGATGGAGTGGATAAACGAGGGGAAACCTAGATCGTCAGTTCACGAGGATTCATTATTCGACCAACCTGAAACCGCACGAATTGAAGATGGGGAAAGGGAGAAGGCGGCATCTCGGATCGCGCCCATATTCGAAAAGAACCCTACTGAAAAGCCCAAGACCCCGGAACCAGGCGTTGATGCTGATATGGAAGATTTGTATGGCGCTACTCCCAAAGCAACTCGTCGAGAGCCAGCAGATGATTCGCAAGATTCCTTATTTGGTGGTCGCCCAAGTATATTTGGGAATTCGAACAATGCACATGATGGACCACCAGAAGATGACCTTGATGCCCTTCTAGCTGAAGAAGAAAGGATGCAAATTGAGAAGACGACTCAATCCAAACCCAGAAGTCAACCGGTGGTTGAAGAAAACTTTGATGATCTCGATGCTTTAATGGCAGAAGAAGAGATGATGCAGGCAGATATTGCAAAGCAGCCTGCAGTTGGACATAAAGTAACTGAAGATGCCGTTATTGACGAGGATATGGAAGCCATGGCAGCGGAAATGGGAGACGACATGTGGTAATGGAGGGGTAATGAGGGGCAAGGCGTTAAAGGATACTCAGTCGAGCATTGCTAGGAGTTTAGAGGCGCAACGGACTGGGAAAGCACAAAGATTTTTAGTTAACAGAACACATTTAATCAAATAATGTGTCTACTCTTGAGACATTAAAGACTGAGCAATTCCTTGGGGTGGAGAGATCACATAAATGTCAAGCATGTTGAGTCCAATCAGAAATATCGTCATCGAATGTTAGGATCCACTAATTAATATATCATCTGGAATAATTCAAACAATGCGAGGTCGCGCATCTGCAAGATATTCAAGGGCTGTTGAGATTTAATATCATGGTTGATGCACAAGTTGTTTTTCATTGAGATTCTACTCGCGTATTTTAATGTCAATGCCAGTAGCCAATATTTTATAACCTTCCCCAATCAGCCAACAGGGCAATCATGGCTGATAGTCTTGTCAGTGCTCTGGAAAGAGTGCATCTCGATTCTGGCGCTGCAGATGGCACGACAGATGACTGGATCGACCATGTTCTTGAGCAACAATTGCCACGCAAACGAGTGAAGCTCGATCCGGAGGACATCAAGAAGGAGCTCGAGCAAAAATATCTGACGCCTTCCACGAAGTTCTCGACAGAATGGCTGAACAGACTTCAGCAGTAAGTCTCCATATGCTACATACAGTCGGTTTTCTGACGTGGTTGCAGACGCTGGGAGGCTCCCACAGATTACGCTGGACTCTTCAAGATTGCGCCGACTCAGACGAGAACTATCACACGATTCACAAGAGAGGGGCTTGAAGGGCGGGTCACGGGCTATAAAGAGGTCACGGTTCCTGCAAACAGCGCAACTGCGAAGAACTCAACATCATTCTTGCGGAAGCCCGCGAGCAAGGCAGACTTCGTTCGTGGTGCTGCTGGATTCTATCCTTTTGCACCAGGCGGGCTTGACGCTGTCGAAGCTGCTGCGCTATTGGATGAGCAGTCCATGGTAACGAATTTTGCACCTACCGACACAGCATCAAAACTTGAGAAGATTATAAATTTCAGCAGCAAAGGCGGTTTATTGGAGGTTCCACCAGGATTCACAAGAGGCCTCGACTTCTCAAAAACAAATTTGAACGTTAATCAAAATGAAGCTGGGGATGTTGAGACAGTCTTAGATGAGGAACCAGAAGAACCGGTGCAAGACGAAGAAGATGTGAAGAATGAGGTGGAATCCGGCGAAGCATCCGACGATTATGAGGAAGATGATATAGACTCGTTGCTCCCTGACGAGTTTCCAGCTTTGAAGCCTCACGGTGTACTTGCTGCCTCTACCTCGAAGCGTGGTGGCAAAGAATGGGCCCATATGGTAGATGTCAAACGAGAAATCACTAACTTCAGAGAGCTTGTGCCAGATATGGCACGAGAGTGGCCATTCGAGCTTGATACATTTCAAAAAGAAGCTGTCTATCATCTGGAAAACGGAGACTCTGTATTTGTTGCGGCTCATACTTCTGCGGGTAAAACTGTTGTGGCAGAATATGCTATAGCTCTAGCAGCCAAGCACATGACCAAGGCCATTTACACATCGCCAATTAAGGCTTTGAGTAACCAGAAGTTTCGGGATTTTCGAGAGGTGTTCGACGAAGTTGGGATCCTTACAGGAGATGTCCAAATAGCGCCTGAGGCTAGCTGTCTTATCATGACTACGGAGATTCTGCGAAGCATGCTTTACAGAGGAGCTGATCTCATACGAGATGTAGAGTTTGTGATCTTTGATGAAGTGCACTATGTCAATGATATGGAAAGAGGTGTAGTTTGGGAAGAAGTTATCATTATGTTGCCTGAGCATGTTACGTTAATTATGTTATCAGCTACAGTTCCGAATACGTACGAATTTGCTTCTTGGGTTGGAAGGACGAAGAAGAAAGACATTTATGTTATTTCTACTCCGAAACGACCTGTGCCATTGGAGCACTTTCTATGGGCTGATAAAGGCATCCATAAGATCGTTGACTCTGAGAAGAGATTCATCGAGAGGGGATGGAAAGATGCTAATGACGCGCTATCTGGTCGCAATAAGGCTAAGGCACTTCCTCCAGCACAAGCTCCTTCGCGGGGAGGCAGTACTCAACGAGGAGGTAGAGGCGATCAGCGGGGAGGACGAGGTGGAAATCAGCGAGGTGGCCAACAGCGAGGCGGTGCACAACGTGGAGGTAGTGGACCTCCTCGAGCAAGTCATAACCCAGGGCATATGGGCAGAGGCGGCCGTCTTGGTGGTATGACATCTGCGGCTCAAGACAAGAATTTATGGGTGCATCTTGTCCAATTCCTTAGAAAAGAGAGTCTACTGCCAGCCTGCATTTTTGTGTTCTCTAAGAAACGCTGTGAAGAGAATGCTGATGCACTCAGCAACCAGGACTTCTGCACAGCGATTGAAAAGAGTGCTATTCACATGGTTATCGAGAAATCGATTGCACGTTTAAAGCCTGAGGACAGAGTGTTGCCTCAGATAATTCGCCTACGAGATCTCCTTGGTCGAGGAATTGCTGTGCACCATGGTGGATTATTGCCTATCGTGAAAGAAGTGGTTGAAATGCTCTTCGCGCAGACTTTGGTCAAGGTCTTGTTTGCAACAGAAACGTTTGCCATGGGGTTAAATCTTCCTACCCGCACGGTCGTCTTTTCAGGCACTAGGAAGCATGATGGCCACTCTTTCCGGAATTTGTTACCCGGAGAGTATACACAAATGGCGGGTCGAGCAGGTCGTCGTGGCTTGGATACTGTCGGGTCTGTCATTATCGTAGCTCCCGGAGGTGGCGAGGCACCTCCAGTAACGGAACTGCGTCAAATGATCCTTGGAGAGGCTTCCAAACTTCGGTCGCAGTTCAGATTGACATACAATATGATCCTTAACCTCTTGCGAGTTGAAGCACTGAAGATTGAGGAGATGATCAAACGAAGTTTCAGCGAACATGCCACTCAACAACTTCTCCCAGAACAAGAGAAGGCCGTTAAGTTATCTGAAGCAGATCTCGAAAAGATCAAGAGAGAGCCATGTGATATCTGTGATGCTGATCTAGACTTGTGTCATCAATCGGCTGAAAACTATAGGCAATTAACTTCTGAGCTGCATTTGGCTCTTTGTGGAACTCCGGTCGGGCGCAGGATGTTTGCACCTAAGCGTATGCATATCTTTAAATTACTTGACCGCAATACTAATCGATCATTTCAGGTCTGATCGTCTACAATCGTGATGGTATCCGAACTGCCGGTATCTTGTTAAGAGAAGGTATTTTCACTAATGGGGCCGGACCTATGCTTTCTGTCGTCGAATTAAGAACGCAGAGAGAGCAAAGAGATTCGACTGATTTGCTTCCATTCTTGCCTAAGTATCGAAAAATGTTCACCAAGCCTACTTCGACAAAGGTGTACACTAAAATCTTGCAAATACCACTGGTAAGGTCGAGAGTAGGTGCTCGGCCCGAATCTTCGCTAATAATTATAGGCTGATCTAGAGTGTCTGACAACGACAATCGTGAAAGGAGTCCTTCCGGAGTTGGTCTCCGCGAAAAATGACGAGAGCAAATTGAAGAAGGTCAGTATTTGTGGACTTATTTTGGGATACCTCTCTTTTGAAGCGATTTTATACATTATACTGCGCCAAATACTAATTTTCAACCAGGCTAAAACAGAAATCTCACGGCTCTGTTCATCTTGGGAGCTTGAGGAATTCAATGAGATCGACTTCTCTCGGGTTAACCATTTGCAGATCAGAGAACTTCTTGTGAAACGTCATGATGAGTCTGCCGCTACCCAGAAGGCTGGTAAGTACCCAAAAGTCTAATCAGCGGTATCGAATAAGCGAAGGCTTACTTTCCTCAAAGCTTGTATTAAGTGTCCTCAGTTCATTAAGCATGTAAGTGTTCCATTTCAAGCCTGCTGGAATAGGGTCTATGTAAGCGAACTAAGCTAATTCTTCCAGTATGCCATGTGTCATGACCAGTGGCTGATCAAGCAGCACATCTCCCAATTGAGGCTACTCATGTCTGATCAAAATCTGCAACTACTGCCTGACTATGAGCAGCGCATCCTTGTGCTCCAAGACCTCGAGTTTATTGATGAGAGTTCTAGAGTGCAACTGAAAGGCAAAGTGGCGTGTGAAATTCATTCGGCCGACGAGCTGGTCCTGACAGAACTCATTCTGGACAATGTCCTCGCCGCATATGAGCCAGCCGAGATAGTCGCTCTACTCTCTGCTTTCGTATTCCAGGAAAAGACCGATACAGTTCCTACCCTGACCGGCAACCTTGAAAAGGGCATGCAAACTATCATCACGATCTCTGAGAAAGTGAATGAACGACAAACGTACCATCAAGTGATTTTGTCCGCAGATGACTCCAATGACTTTGTATCACGACCAAGATTCGGTTTGATGGAAGTCGTGTATGAGTGGGCTCGCGGAATGAGCTTCAAAAACATCACAGGCTTGACTGATGTGCTCGAAGGCACAATTGTCAGAGTCATCACCAGACTAGACGAGACGTGTCGAGAAGTGAAGAACGCGGCAAGGATTATTGGTGATCCCGAGCTTTTCACCAAGATGCAGACGTGTCAGGAGATGATCAAGCGGGATATCACCGCTGTTGCAAGTTTGTACATGTAAATACATGACATAAACTCCATGACACATGCACACACATATGCAAACCTCTCTTCCTATGCGATGCTAGTGACCCTCCAAATCATCAGCAACAGCAACAGCAACACCCAGAACACCTCAACCAACCTAACCTAACCTAACTCCCATCCCTCCCAAACCTCACGGTTTCCCTCCCGTCACATCATCAGGCTTTTCCCGCCAAGCATTTCCCCTAACCCATTAGCACACAGAACAACAAGCAGAACCGGAACCGGAAAAAAAAACCAAAAACGATACATACGAATACTCCCTCCCGAAATCAGCTACGGCGTTCATATCATTCAGCTGCCCATTAATCCCCATGGCCACGGTATTATTCTTCGACCTGGTGACCCTATCCGTGACGAGGAGCCCGAGGGCCGCGACGCCGAGGAGGACCGCTCTCTTACGGATGGAGGGGTTCATTTTGATCAATGCTTTGATTTTTTTGGGGGGGGGGAGGGGGGGAGGGGGTGTTAAAATGATGGCTTTTTCGGGGTTCGTTTGGAGAGGTGTAGAATGGGCGCGCGTTGGGGATGCTTTTTGCGGATGTGATATATAAACGGGGGAGCGGTCATGTGCTTTGTGGGTGGCGTGAGGAAGGAAAATATGAGCCCATTCTGTTGTTGGAACCGCTCATTTCTGGGGGCATGCTCGCCACGACGTCATATCCTGCGTGGATCTAGCTGCCGGCGAGCATTTGGTCTTGGGAATTTCGGGGCATGTCGTTTAGATTGCGGAGAATTTGTAAAATTTTGGGTTTATTGGATGTTTTTTTATGCATCACGTGGTCTTCGGGTGATGAACGCTGCTGGGGAGACAAGAAGCAGGCCCAAATTTACTTACTATTTTGGATCACATGGATTAAGCGCTGATTGTTGCTTGGGCTTTGTTTGGATAGATAGCTTTCAGTGATCTATGATCTACAAACTATTATCATAAGATTCTTATGATCTAGAAGACCTTTATATTCCCGTTTCTCAACTCCCAAGCAATCATAAATCATTAATCCTTTACCCGTGATAGCGCCTATTGATATGCACCTCTCCTGGTCAAAAGCTCACAACTCAACGCTATCGTTTGGACACCAATTTGTGCATTCGCTCAGGTAACATCTCATTTCAACGGCTGGTGCTTCTGTAAAGGACATCCTCTGCTCCTTCGGCCTGGGCACCAAGAAGTGCGCTCTCCTCATCATAAGTCTTAGGAACCGCTCTAGCGGGTTTCTGGGTCTTCTGCAACGCCGACCAGAGAGTGCTCGCAATGACGATCGCACCACCGAACAAGCTCCACCCACCTGGTATTACACCCCAGATTCCCCAGTCGAACGCTAAGGCAAACAACACTTGGGTATACATCATACTCGTGACCTTGCTGCTCCTGTCCAGCTGCAAAGCACTCGTCAAAAGAAACTGCAGCGCGAAACCCAGCACGCCAAGGAGAATGAGTAAGGTCCACTGCTGAGCATCCTTCGGCATGGTAAAAGAGATGCCGGGGATGACAAGGAGCGCGAACGCGGAGACGATCGTCGAGAGGAACGAGAAGTAGTTCACAGACATCAAGGCGTGGGCCCGGTCGCCGATGACCCGGATCGTGGTGTACGCGCCGGCCGCGCCGAAGACTCCCAGGAGCGAGACGGCGATGGCGAACAGCCTTTGCGTCGGCGCCACATCGTCTACGTCGTTGGCTGCGCTGGGGCCGATTTTATCGTTGACGTCGCCGAAGATGAAGGATGGGTGCGCTATGATGACCACACCTGTTAGAGCTACAAGGCCGGCGGCCAGCTCCTTTTTAGTAAATACTTCGGTGAGAAAGACCGAGCATGCCCATGCCGTGATGATTGGGACCAGGAATCTGAAGACGGTGGCTTCCGCGAGAGGTAGGTAGTGTACAGAGTCTACGGCGAATTAGGGTTTTGTCCTGCTCGTTTAAATTTTGGAACTCACAGTATAAACAAAACAACCCGGAAAATCCAAAAACGGCGCGCAGCACAAGCCATCCCCTGACACTGGGCTTCCCGAGCGGGAAATCTGGCACCTTGGCCCACCACATATACAGGCTGCTCAAGACGAACGTGATGCCCATGCGGGCAAATATGATCTGCGGGATTAGTCAGCAGAAAGGCTGAGGAAGAATGGCCACGCGCACCTGAAAAGAATGCATCCTCCCGCCGCCCTGCTGGATGAAGCGCGCGATGGCATCCATGGAAGATCCAAAGATCTCGGAGGCTAGGAGAAGCAGCACGCCTTTGTTCTCCCGCGATATCATGTCCCATCTGGGCCACGCCGATGCGAGCGGCGCATCGTCGGCTTCCGCGTTCTGGCTACGCTCATTTTCGCGAGTTCCTGCGGACATGATCGTTTCTCAGGATATTCCTAGTAGGAAAGAATAAATTGGAAAAGAAAATGACTCTGGGAGGAACGTACGTACTAAAAAAAAAGTCACGATGGCCACTTCCCCACTCTTTAATTATGAAAATTTAGTGGATCTTTTTGTTTGCGCGATTATAAATTGGTCAGCTGTACTGGTCTGCTGCGAACCCCTATTTTAAGCGAACTCCGTGTCTCAGTATTTGTCCGGGGGGGGGGGGGGGTCATCTTATATGCATCAGCGATTATAAATGGAGCTCAGAAAACATTTGTACGCAGAGGACTATCTAAATAACTTGGAACTCTGACTTGTTCACTTTATGTATGAAGTATCAGGATGGATGGAGTACGAGATACATTGGTGAACAAGTATGTGTAGTTTCTGGCGTCGTTCAGTCAGCGTGCTCATTCACTAGAATAAAATTAACTTCTTGCCTTTTAATATGTCCTTACGATCTTCACTCTAAATAATCCTAATTACAACAACCTTATTTTAATAATTCATCAAACCTTCACACCTATGAGGTTTGTCAGCACTAAAAATTGAAGCAGAGAGGCATTTTAACCCTCGATCGTGTGTGGTGTCCAATTCAAGAGGATGGGCTAGGAGAAGGGGAGTGCTATAGAATGGCAAGTCTCAACATTGCAGTATTTCCCATGCTAGCTACAAAATCCACGCTGGGTTTCTCCATGGAGAACAATCTCGTATTATACGAGATAGAATAAAAAATGCGCAAGCTCAACAAGCCGTTCTTAAAGATTCAAGGCAAATGCGTGATCCGATTCCCTTCACCAGAAGGTTTCAATGCTTTCAGAAAATTTGGGCCAGTTTGATACAGTCCTCTTTACAAGGTTGATTGTCATGCTCTTTTGAAATATGCAGATCCCGTACCCAGTATCTTCAGATCAGCATAATGGCAATGCTAAAGGGCATTGATTTCAGCAGGTTCAATAAAAAACAAGTCCTCAAGTACTTTTGAAATATAACAATTTACAGCCGGGAGGCTACTGCAGACTAAATTAAGATCTGCGGAAACCTTACATGCTCCCTTTCCCTATGAAGAGTTGGCGAAAGGAAAACATATGGTCACGCAATGCGACTTTTACCATTCATACTTCTTGAGTCTGAGGTGATTTCTGGTGAAGTCTATAGAAGCTTTGTAGACGTCCTTGATAAATGACAACGATAATGCTAGAAATCCTTCTTAAAAGGCACTCATGCCGCTTAAGCTCTAGCTTATCTCAGCGGCGTGATAGATTCGCATGACGAGATATGAACTGGTTTGCTTCAGGACACGGTTTACGTGCTACATAATCATATGACGGCTGGACCGAGGCATTACTTAACGAAGTCGCAAGACGACATGCCAGGTAGCCACTAAAGACGTCATCTTAAGGTGGATTTGGAAGCACTAAGTATGAATAGAATATTTTCGCAGACTTCAATGTTTGACTGAGTCTCCTTCTAGGTGAAAAGTGCAATCATGTGGCGCATCAAGTTCGATCTAGAAAGCACAGTGATGAATGCTGGACCGTAAATCTGCTAGATTTACTTAACAATCTGGCGGATTCCTCAATCTGCTGAATTATTGTGTTATCAACGAATAGATAGTAGTCAGGTGGGGAATACGGTGGCGGCGGCTCGTGTTAATCTATAAAGGCAATGCAAAGCTTGTACTCATTTTCTCCAGCACCTGCGCCTAGCAGGAGAATTTTCAAAACCTCAAGACTGGGAAAATATACAACAGAACAGGTATACAAAATGTGCTTTATAAAGGTCAGGGAAAGGTCTAGAATTACGACTTCCCATAAGCAGAGTTGGATATTCCTTATTTCGTTCAAAAAAGTATCATGAGGCAGTGTTCTAGACTAAAGATATTGTGGGACGCTTTTCTGTAAAATATCATTGGACACATCATTCTAACGTAAATGCTGATCTTTCTGAACATCTGTTTCATTGTGGATTTGAGGCTCAAATAAGATAACGGTTCAAGTGCAGCCCCATGCAAGCAGGAACATCTTAAAATTCAGTCGGTTTGAACAGTCACCGAGAAGTACAAGATAGACAAGAACAATACCAGAATTGACTTTAGAATGATACAACTACCGCACAAAATCTTGGAAGTATTCTAGTCAAAGGAAATATCGAGGTCCCGAATGTAATACGTTAATAGCTGTTGATACCATACAATGTCTACTATGGAGCAGATGACTGACAAAGGTAACATCTCAGAAGTATGGGTCGCAGCTTTTGGGCTGGATCTCCTGGCTTCGAAAGAAGGATAAGTACTCAAAATTTGTGTGAGTAATGTTATAGCCTTGTGATACAGAAGTGGCGGCCAAAGCTAGAAGTTGATATATCAGCAGATCTTTGATAGCCCCACGAAAGAACATAAGCTTAATCCGCTGTAGATCGCGATCGGCAGGCAGAGTCTCACTATAAATCAGGGCTATCGTAGATCTCGATCAAGAAGTATTGTGGGATGAGATTGTGTACAGCTTGCCACAGAATAGGCGAAGCAACGCATGATCTGCGTCTTGGTCGTTGAATGGTATCGGATTGATATATCACGACTACAGTCTTCCGCGAAACCGTTTGACAACGGTGACTAGCCGTGATTCTATCCGAGCTCAATCAGAACCTTGTGTGAAACAAGTACCTTGCCGTACAAAGCCATGCGAGATGCCTTGGATGAAGTCTCACAGCGAGAAAGCATCTGATGTTTGGTAGACTCACTGGCGCATCTGCGTCTCCGGATCTTCCTTGGTCAGTGCGGCGAGCTTTGAAGTGCAGGGAACACATTTTGGACGATCAACGAAGCGTGATACGAGGTTCGCAGGGCGCTGGCTTCCAGTTGGTAGTGCATGTGGTAGGATACTTGAAATGGCACGGCGGGGCCCCAAAACGGAGCAACGCTATCACAAAAACACAAAAAACCCACGGCGAAGACTTTTGGTGCAATTTGAAACACGAGCGGCTCGAAATCAGGACAGGCGCGAAGAGCAATTGGACTGGAACCAAAGTTGGGCAGAAACAGAGTAAAGATTCTGGAGAAGCAGATTGAAACATTTGGTGGGTCAATAGCAAAGGCAAAAGTAAATGTCAAATAGAGGCACAAATATAGGGTTCGTCATGTTTGTTGAGGTGCGAGGGGATAGTGGGGAGGCACTTACGGGATGTGCTGACTTTGACGTTGGTAAGAAGGGGAGAACATATTGCAGGGAGGAGAATTGTCACACGTATTAATGGGAACATTATAATATGAGGGATAAGAGCCTCAACCGAAACATTGTAATGAATCGTTGTTGTGGTTCATCTTGTTATTGTTTTGTTGTTGAAATGCAGTGGGGTGGGGACGTCAAAAGTTTTGTTAGCAGGCTTTTCCCGTTCCCGCAGATTGGGGCACTTATTACGAAACGGCGCTAAAATAGGCTTCCGGGTTCCTGAAGTGGCTGAACCTCCCACTGTGTTTGCGCCTGTGCCTGTGGCGTTCCCCCAGCAAAATAGGGTGTTGAGGCTTGCCCGCTTGCACTGGGGATTTTCACCAGGTTGGAGAGTTCCATCGGTGATTGCGGGCGATCAAACAAGATTCACTTATTAAACCATCGTCTCAGAGGAAATGATTTAATAAGGGATTTTAAGATGACTGCTGCATTGGCAGATACAATATTTTGTTTGTTGACAGAATTAGTCGCCGTATATGTGTGTGTGTGGGTATATTTTTATTTTTATTTTTAATCGTGCTTATTTTTACGTTTGTAGTTACCTTTCGTAAGTACTTTGTATGTACAGCGCTGGAAATAGGTAATCATCCCCCTTCCCCAGGTCTATTATTACTGGTCTGCGGGCCAAGGTTACAGCGTCGCTCTAGAACGGGTTGCAAACGCAGGAACCGACGATCACTGCCCACCCACCCCGCCGCCAATCATCACATCTTGCAACGTCGCTTCTCAGCACATCTTGCGACAGGGGATAGACCAAGCGGCCAGATGACGACGACGAACAGTGGTTTCGAAGGCGAGGAGAGTCTAAGACTCGAGGGGAAAATTACTTATGACTATCATTAATTAATTGATGATATTGATGGGGATTGATGCATATGGTGGATGGCTTCTTCTTGGGAGGTGCTAGTTCCACTCTGACACTGTTGTACGGTACAGTACGGTACAGTACAGTAAACGAGGTCAGAGACAACTCCCTCCAAGGGCTTCAATTTCCGGGGTGATACAGGTGTTGCTGAAGGGAGAAGCCTCGTCGTCACCAGAACTGCAATACTGTACAATAGCAGTGAATCATGACTGCACTCACCTATCAATGCGACTGGTAACGGATGAACATGATGTGGTTTCGTCAATCGCCATCTGTAAGACCTCGCGCGGCGGCCGGGTATTTGGCCCTTTGCCACCAGTTGCGAGTCAGCAACAATTGAAACGAGTCCTCCCAAGAAGGGACGAACTGAATGGAACTACCCAAAATGCCAAATCTTGAATTATTCTAGAGGGTGATTTTTTGAATGAATTGAATCATGAATGTCAACAGTCACTGTACTTGCTCATCATGGCTCAACCTATCACATTCATCCAAAATGTCCAAAGAGAGTAATTAAAATCAAGTTCAATCCTTCCAATCTCCAAAAGATGACCAACAATTTCCTTGCTGCCCTGGTTCCCGTGCGAGTTAAAGTTGTGTTTGCTGGCCTGTGTTTCATCTTAGGGGGAAGGTGATGAGCTGTAATTTAAATGTGAGCGCTTACCTAATTAGGTTAGCACCAGCCCTGCCAGTTCCCCTCCCCTCGACGTATCAAAATTCCACTACTCCTCCTCTTCTTTTTTTCCCTTTCCTCCTCATCGTGACCTTTTCACAGTCCATCAACCCACCACTCCTTTCTTGTCGTTTCGGCAATTTACATTCCTTTTGCTGCTTTCTGCTTCGTGTCTGTCACTCCTTCCAGCACGTCGACTCCCCGTTCACATCATACATTACCCTCTGCACCCCCCGTCAGTCCGTTACCTTCGTCCAACCACACCCTCCTTTTTGCGAATCTTCGATAGACTCAACCCAAGTACAGCTGTGCTGCCCACTCATCAAAGGTTCCTGCTTGCCTACCGCATTCACGTCCTTGATTCGATCCAGGAGTACACGCACCTGACTTTCTCGAAGAAAGTAAATAGCTCGTCGAACCCCTCTGCCCTTCCACCCCCCCACACGATCAATTACATACCTTCGTCTAGCCTGACAATTCAAAATGCGTTTCTCTACTGCCGTCGCCATGCTCGGCGCCTCAATGGCCGTTGCATCACCAATTGCAAACCTCAACAAGAAGACCTATCTCGAGAAGAAGGCAATCGTCTGGGACTATGTCACTGAGATCAAATGGGTTACCGTCACCGCTGGCCAGCTTCCCCAGACTCCAGAGGCCGAGCTCCCAGCTACTACCGTGGTAGTCAAGAGCACCATCTACGTCAACCCTGTGGCTGCACCAACCACTCTGGTCAAGGTCTCCTCCACTTCCTCTTCTACTCCACCACCTCCTCCTCCAGCCCCTACAACCTCGTCGACTCCTCCACCTGCTCCGGTTGTTGTTGTTGTCCCAGCCACCAGCGCTGCTCCAGTTGCCGCTGAGGAGGTCGAAACTCCTGCTGTCGTGGCAACCACAGCTGCTGCAGCCGCCGCCTCGACCCCATCCGACTTCATCTCAACCGGAGAATTCTACCACAACCAACACCGGAAAGATCACAGCGCTGGTGACCTTACCTGGGATGCTGATCTTGCCAGCTATGCTCAGCAATTGGCCGACACATGCGTATTCGCCCACGACCTGTGAGGAACCTCTAACCAATCCTTTCCCCCTTTCAGACTTTGCTAACGTACCTATAGGTCAATCGGAAGTGCTGATTACGGCCAAAATATTGACACCGTTGGCCTTTCTGGTACCAATGCCGCGACCACTGTTCCACAGTGGGACAAGAGCGTTGTCCTCGGAAACTCCATCAGTAACAACTGGTATGAGGCAGAAGTTGGAAACTATGCATCTCTCTATGGTCAGAGTAACCCAGAGGAAGGCAGTGCTCAATTCCTTCACTTCACACAAATCGTCTGGAAGGCTACAACATCTGTTGGATGTGGTGTTGCATATTGCGGCCAGAACAAAATGCCTCTTGGATCTGCCTATGCTTGGTACACTGTTTGCAACTACAGATCACCTGGTAAGTTGGGTAACTACTTGATATAAATTTATACTAACGCCTTCAGGCAACTATGCGAACGAATATGCCACGAATGTTGGAAAGCCACTCGGTCTCTCCCTCAAGACGGCTCCTTCGCCATTTTAGACGGCTGATGTACTTCTAAGAGCTTCCACGCGGGCTGGAGGCCCTGGAAGTTTGCATACTTTTTTCTTCTTGTACGCATGACTTAGTTATGGGTTTGTTTACTTGCGCTAGCGCTGGATAACAAACCCATCTAATCTAACATCACCATGGACTTACTTTTGTGGAGGCTTGCGACTCCTTTTTACGACTCATCCAGCATGCTGCATCTTGGCCTCCGAATTCCTCGAAGATATTCTCATCGCAGTGGTTTTCGTTGGATGGATTAGCTACTTGTTTGTCAATACAGGCATGGTGGCTACGCCCCATCACCAATTCACTTCTTGTACAAAAACTTCGATGCATGGTATTTTCTCGGGTGCGATGATCTTCTTTCGTTTTACTGTATGTCCATTTACAGCCTTTTTTATGGTGGGTATCTCACGGCCTTCGAGGATATCTCACATGGATTTGGTGGATGGATTTTGCAGCTAGGTGGGACATAAAGGAAGCTACATAGCCGTCATGAATACAGAGATACTCATGAATAACGACAAAAGTTTTTTGACTATAGACCTATCCTTTGATGGTGCTTTGAATGTGATGAGAATCCGCTTATTGTGCGGACCAACAAGCGTGAGTCTATGTGCACGTAAAGCCAATATATGAGCAACTAGCTGCAATATATAATGTACGAGGTCAGGAACAACTAGGTTGAATGGAGCTTGATGTTCTAGGTGCTATATCGTCCAGAAAAAACTTAGCCTGCATCGCTTCATATATTCCATGGATAAAACCACTACACGTTCATGATAGAGCAATAAAATTACCTGTAAGGGCATTGCAGAATTACATAGGGTTAGCAGAGAAATTATTCCCTTCCTTACTGAGTTTGAGAAGCGTGGTTCGCTTCGGTGGCATGTGCACTACATCACATTCCTACCCCAGCCTATCATGTCTTAGATAACTGTCCGTGGCTGATGCGCTTTCAATAACAACAACCAGCCTCTTTAAACTCCGCAACAGGCTTAGCAGACTTCCATTTCTTGCGTCCATACTAATGCTCAGCTACTGGTATCATGCCGTGATTTTTTGCAAAATTTTCTCTTGATCTGCAAAACTCGGAGAAGAGGGGCTCGTCATACTTTCTGGGCTAGGCCAAGTTGATTACGTTACCCCACTATCTTGCCTTCCAAAAGTCCATAGCCCAACTACAGGTCGCGTCAACAGGCTTTTGAGTTTGTCTGTCTATCCACTGTACCATCCGGCACTTGAGTTATTCGCCATCCAGCAAGGTTGAAAGATTTTCTGACCCTGTGACGCTAGGATGATGGCGGCACAAATGCGGGGGATGGAAGGAGAGCTTAAGGTGCAAACACTGAAGGACATTTTGAGACCTGCGCCGCCCGATACTATGGGAGAGAAGAAGGACAAGATCAAGTTGGTGAACAAAGCGGGGGAGAGTAAGAGCCCATATGTGAGGGCACATGCCTCGAATCCAGTGGCATGGCAACTGTGGGGAGACGAGGCTTTCGAGCTGGCAAAGAGGGAGAATAGGTTGATATTCATAAGCATTGGATATCATGCTTGTCATTGTGAGTCCAGCCTTTGGAATGTAGAGGGCAGTGCTGACGAAATAGGGTGCCATGTCATGGAGCGCGAGTCCTTTGAGAACGAAGAAGTTGCGACAATACTCAACGAATCTTTCATCCCTATTAAAATTGACCGGGAAGAGCGTCCAGATATCGACCGCATATACATGAATTATGTGCAGGCCACTACGGGATCTGCGGGCTTTCCTCTGAATGTATTTGTAACACCGGACCTGAAGCCCGTCTTTGGGGGTACATATTGGCCAGGTCCTTCAAGCAATAAATCTCCCTCGGAAGATCAGGTTGATTTCCTTGTGGTCCTGAAGAAGTTAGAGGCAGTATGGAAGGATCAAGAGGAGAAATGTCGGCAAGATTCGGCTCAAATTCTACAGCAACTGAAAGAGTTTTCTGCAGACGGCACTTATGGGGACAGGCTGGGAGAAGGTAGCGATGGGGTTGATATTGAGCTGCTCGAGGAAGCATATCAGAACTTTGCATCGACATTTGATACCATAAACGGTGGATTCGGAATATCACCCAAGTTTCCTACGCCGTCGAAACTATCTTTCCTACTACGGTTGGGCCAGTATCCGCAGGCTGTATTGGACGTGGTTGGAGATGCAGAGTGCAGGGTAGCAGAAAACATGGCAATTTCAACGCTGCGAAAAATGGCCCGTGGCGGTATACACGACCATATCGGGAATGGGTTCGCAAGATATTCAGTCACGGCAGACTGGTCATTGCCTCATTTCGAGAAAATGCTCTACGATAATGCGCAACTCTTACATGTATATCTAGATGCTTTCTTACTATCTCGAGATGCTGAACTTCTGGGAGTGGTTTATGATATTGCGGCTTACCTTAGTACAACTCTTGCGCATCCTGATGGCGGCTTTTATTCCAGTGAAGATGCGGATAGCTACTATAGAAAAGGAGATACAGATAAACGAGAAGGTGCCTTTTACGTATGGACGAAACGAGAGTTTGAGAATGTCCTTGGGACACAGGCTGAGCCAATATTATCCGCGTTCTTCAATGTCAGCAGCCATGGCAATGTACTGCCTGAGAATGATTCTCAAGACGAATTTATCGATCAAAATGTTCTTGCAGTAGTCAGCAATCCGGCGGCTTTGGCAAGTACATTCGGCATGAAAGAGGATGAAATCGTGAGGACGATTAAGGAAGGAAAGGCTGCTTTACTGGCCCATAGAGAAAAGGAGAGGATACGACCTGCTCTTGATGACAAGATTGTGGTCAGTTGGAATGGCATCGCCATAGGAGCTTTAGCTCGATTGTCAGCTGTCACGAAAGGATTTGACCCAGAAAAATCAAGAGACTTCATAACAGCAGCCCTTTCAGCAGCAAACTTCATAAAAGAAAGGCTTTATGACGAGCATGAGAAGATTCTATATAGAGTATGGCGAGAGGGTCGAGGAGATTCAAAGGGATTTACGGACGATTACGCATTCTTAATCGAGGGTTTAATTGATCTATATGAAGCCACATTTGATGAAAAATGGCTGCATTGGGCAGATGATCTTCAGCAATCTCAAAATACCCAATTCTACGATACCGAAGGCACTGGTGGTTTCTTCTTCACCACCAAATCTTCCTCAGATGCAATATTGCGTTTGAAAGTTGGAATGGATGAAAGTGAGCCATCGACAAATGGAATTTCTGCTTCTAATCTATATCGCCTCTCATCTGTGCTCAACGATGACTCGTATGCCCGGAAAGCCAAAGAAACAATATCGAGCTTTGAATCGGAATTGCTGCAATATCCCTGGTTGTTTGCATCCTTTATTCCTAGCATTGTTGCAAGACAGTAAGTTTCCCGCATTATTAAAGGCATAACTTTCGGCTTGGTTCTTCCCCAGCGAAAATCAAAATCATTACTTACATTCGATAGTCTTGGCTTGAAAGGTACAATTGTGGCTGGGAGTGGCGATGAGAAGGTCAAAGCATTCGAAAAGCAGCCTAGAGGCGCTCTCGGCACTTTCGCAAAGCTAACAACAGAATCTAAGTGGTTAAGAGAACGAAACTCACTACTGACTAGCTTTGGTGGCGATGGCAAGACCAGAATACTGGTATGTGAAGGCGGAGTATGTAAAGAGGAGCCAGTCTCAGAAGATTTGGGTGTAGAGAAACTTGACATCGCAGATAGAGCGGAGGAACAGAAGGAAGCGAGCTAATAAACTTGGAAGGCTGACAACTGAAGCGTTTGAAGGAGTTTTTGGCTTTATAGGGGCATATTCCCAGGCGCAGGCGTACTCTAAGAGGGTATTTGTTATAGGAGGTATATTCTTTTGATCATAACGCACTATTGAGACTATCTACATAATAAATGAGATACTTTCTACTTCCAAACAGGTCTGAAAATAACCTCTAAACGAGCATTCTGTGACCGTAAGGAATCGAGAATATTAGTAGTCTATATTACATAATATACATTTCCTTCTCGAGAATATTATTCCTCTAGTAGTCGATACGTCAGCCAAGATACATCACGTGGTTATTCATTCAACACGGCATCTCGCACGGAGGGAAGCAATTGCTCCCCAATATCATACAACGTTCTCATTCTCTCGATTACCCAATTTCATCCTTTGGGGCAGTAACGAAAAGGCAATGGCAGATATGTTATGCGAACGCACCTTCACCAGATTCGGCAGCCTTCCCAAGGAGCTCCGCATGATGATCTGGAAGGCCGCGTTACCTGGCCCCCGAATCGTGGAAATCGTACAAAAGCCACTAAAGAAAACCGCTGGGGCCTGGGCGCGAGAGAACGGCTCATAACCGCTAGATATCCTCCGCGCAGCGGGACTTTCTAATCAAGAGATACAAGACCACCCGAGTCTAGATCCTGACGAGAGTCTGCTTGGCATCACATCGCGCTCCCCCCCTCCGACAATTCTGTTCGTCTGCCAGGAGGCGTACGAGGCGGTGAGGATGCATTATCAGAAGGCTTTCTCGTGTTTCGGCAGCTTCGCCGAGACGTGGTTTGATTTCTCCAGTGACATTTTGTATCTGAGGTGGGAGACTTACATGCAAGAACGGGGCTACGGGTTCTCTGGCGCGTGTCTCGCCGAAGGGTTCCGCACCCTCTGGGGTCTCCGCTCGCGGGGCGACGTGCGGAAGGTCGAGCACCTCGCTTTCATGCTTGACCCGGACAATTTCCACGATTTCGATCATCCGTTCACTCGGGAAGAGAACGATCGCATCTATACGACGATGGTGGCTGACTTGCTGTGTTTCTTTGGCGGGCTGAAGACGTTCACGGTGATTTGTGATCATTATGCGGACGATGGGCACTTTGATATCGAGTTTAGGAGTCCAATTGACTATGATAAAGCCGTTGACAGGTATTGTAATTTTGAATATGCACCGAAAGATGAGTGGGAGGAGGAATCACCAAATAATGAGTGGGAGGAGGGTTTAATGCACCCATTTGCGGAGTGTCTTCATATCAATACTAAGGTTATTGAGGATATTAAAAGTATGAGGAACCTTGAGGGGCGCGAATCATGGTGGAAATTTCCTCAGTTTGAGGAGAAAGTCGCTATTTCGAAGGAAAGGCGCGAAGGTCTGGATGGCCTGTACGAAATGGTTTGGGAGGTTATAGATGAGCTAAATAAACACTTCGAAGCGACGAGAAGGATGATGCACGATAGAGATACATCTGGATCGAGTGTAGCAGACGAGGATCTTGACTTGGACGGCGATGGAAGTTCTTGAGTATTAGAATAATTAGGTGGAATAGTATAACGTCTGCACCGATTCTCGCCTGAAACGTCACACTGAGAGAAGGGCGATTATGGACTAGAGGATGGTAAGTCGCAAGGGTAGAAACCCATGACTCTCAAGCTTTGCTATTCTAGATCGTTTCGGTGTTCAAAAAAGCAGAAGCAGAAGCAGAATCACCGTCGGCAATTTTTCAATCGGCACTGGAGTATATCCCGATGACCCAATTGGATTATGCCTGACTTCACAACTGCACTTGCTCATGCGCTCGCACTCCTCAGCATCTCAGCTGAATAGCGAATACGAATCATAGTTGATCTATCTAGGCGTCAACTCAAATTGAGCTCTCACAAAGCCAACTGCTGCGGAAAACGCGGCCGTACCGTGTTTTCCCCCTTCGAGCAGTGCGTTGCATCTCATTATGGCAAGAGCCTGATTTTTTCGGGCGGTGTCAGCGAGGAGAAATCGTCGGTTGCCGCCCCGCGTCAGATTTCTCGCCCCAAAGCAACAGTCTTATGACCTCTCCAATTGGCCAAGATTGACCATCTCGATAAATGCTGCAAATTTAACGTTAACTCTGAATTCGTTACACTCCGATTGTAACCCTTCGAATTATGCGGGCTGAGGTTAAGAATTTCAGTGTGATTTGTGCAGCCTATCGATTCTCGGAAGCGAGAGGTTTTTATTGGACGATTTCCGCACAATGCAACGTTCTGGAAGGATGATCACGTTTCTCTTGCATATTGGGCTGAGTGGTAGGGCTGAGTAATCTCTCCAAATGTTCAAGGTAACCCTTTATTTTCCTGTTGATAGCGGGATCTCATGGCTTAGAAGAATCCTGAGTAAGAATCTGGCTCGCTTCTGCAAGCTGATTACTCACCTACTTTATTTTGATTCATCAAATGAAAGCAAGCAGAGCGGTCAATCTAGGAGAGTTCTGAGATTGAATTAGCCTCAATTGGTCGAGCTGAATGGAAGGACCGGCTTAGGACCCCAAGTTTTGATGCCTCCTACTCCAGCAGCAGAAGTATGCTGCAGAGCTGTTCCGTCCGAATCCTAGTCTGCCATGTTCAGGCCCAATACCTTCTTCTGTGGATTCTCCAAGCTGTGGGAATGCATTAATCCCGACTGGAAGGGGCTGAAAATCCGGCCTGACATATGGTTGACTCTAGAATATGAGGTACAACCTTGAAAAGCATCCAGATTCTCTAGTCGTTGCCTTTGCTTGGTTCAGTCATTTTTGGAGTTTTCACTGTCGATCACTATGTATTTCGGCTCTTTGTGCGTGTTCATTTTGTGGTTTCTGTCAGCAGGACCAAGTTTTGTTTCTGCACAAGGCCTTGCTGCTTTGTACACCAGTAGCGGCAACAGAACAGGTCAAATTATTGCCGTTCAAGATCCCTCTACAAGCGGGTTTCTATGCAATTCCTACTCGAGTACAGGATACAGCTCTCCACAGAGCGTTCCTGTTACTACAGTTCCCAAAAATGGGACAGCTGTTGCTATCGCAGGGTATAGTAACAGTTTCAGCATCTATGTAAGTTTTTCGTTTAGGAATCTATTGAGAGTGGTCTTATAGAGCTTTGTTGTCCTATCTGTACAGTATCTGATTGAGAAAAGGGCTACCTCTTCTATCAAGCAGCGAAGGGTGGGGTTATGCTAGTGGTCGTCAAGTGCTCCTATGCCTCCGGACTCTGTGTCAACTATCAAGAGAGAAACATCACGGTCAACGCCACGGTTCCTGTTCACCAAAATACACGGCTTACAGCTTCTCTAATCTCCACATGGGGTGGCTTTCGTGTCAACTACGAAGATGCTTATGGTTCTATAAGACAAGTCTCTTATGCTAATAGCACTTCCGAAGGAGGCACCCTGACAGACTGGGCGGATGGAGAGCTCGTCGGAAACGCAACGGGTACAGAAAATCATGCCTTCTCTTCAGCATACATCAAAACAAATCTAACTATCGCCCCTTCAAGCCAAATGGTTTATCAAATTAGCAATGGGCAGATCAAAACGCTCACAAATACCATCTACAAGAACTGGACCAATGAAACAAGTCAACTATGGACATCTATAAGTAAGTGAAATTTTTCGTCCATATCTGAATGTCGAGCACCACGACGATCTCAAATGGCTAGGATCAAGACATCAAGACATCTGACTCGTAATAGCATCTGAAAGAACCAATTTACCATTTCTTCCTTTGGCCAATGCAACGTTTGCGTCTGTGCGTCACCTAGATTGGTATTGTTTGTTCTACGTAGGTACGAATAAGCAGCTTCAGTTTATGCGCTCCACAGACGGTGGTCAAAATTGGTCAGCAGAGCCGCCAATGGGTGCTTCAACTTGGCCAGCAGCCGATGAACCAAATGCACCTATCGCAGCTATAAAGACCGGGAATTCATCAGCCGTCTTCTATTCCTCCGGGAAGAAAATTGTCCAACTGAACCTCACCGATCAAAATTGGTTACCTTACACTGTCGTAGAACCGACAGTAATTCCTGCGAATACAACTTCGAATACGACGATTCCTCAAATCAATCCTCCCAAGCAAAATTCAGACCCAATAAAGCGACCTGAAGTAATTGGAGGCATCGCGGCAGGCTCCGCGGTATTTATTATCCTTGTTCTCGTCCTCGGATGGCTATTTTATCGTAAGAAATCAAAGTCGAAAGCAGTCAAGATACTGGATAGCGAAGACGAGGAAAAGTCAAGAGATTCTAGCGATTACGACTACTCAGGAAAAGCGGAGCTACATGGCGAGTCGGATATCAATGAGCTTGATCACGACCCGGAATGCTTATTGCTTCACCAGCTACAACTCCGGCGACATTTTGAACTGCTGGCAAAGATTCCTGTTGAACTGGATGGGTCGACATGCCGGTGCGAGATTGATACATGCATCAGGCATGAGCTTCCGACATGCTCGGGGAAAGATGAGGATACCAGGAGTACGAGGACCACAAGGACCACAAGGACCAGAGCTTCTTGTGCGTCGAAAAGGAGAGATGAGTCGTCGACAGCGCTGTCGACAACATCTGAGCTGCCCAGTTGGACATGGGTGGTTTTGCGGAGATTAGCTGAAGAGCTGGAGGAAGTCGAGGCGCAGAATAGGAGAGAGAAGGGAAAAGAGGCGGACAGAGGATCGGTTTTGTCAGAGGAAATAAGGATGGCCAGGTCTTTGAGGGCGATGTCTTCCAAAGCGGAGTCACTTAGGGCAGAATTGCCGGATCCGACTTGTAGGATTTACAAAGATCAGAAAGGGAAAGACGAGAGCAGCTCAGATGGCGAAGGCGAAGAAGAGGATGACCTCTACTCACCCCAGGAGACGGATATAACGAAAAGAGCCCAGAGGCCAAAGCTTTCGATTCAGTCGCCGTGTTTGCCATCAAAGCGAACGGATGCGCATCAACACCTGGATCATGACTCACGGCACGATAAAGGAACACCTGTCGATGACGATATAGTCTCCCCCCAAACAGCAACGGCAGCAAAGCCAAACTTCTCCTTACCACTGTGTGGTGGCTTAACAAAAGCCAGAGATGCGCAGGAAGATCGTGATAAAAACGATAAAGCACAAAGCCCAAAACATAATGGGAAAGAGGAGGAAGGTGACGATATTGTCTCACCGTTGTCAGCAAAGTCAATCACGCTACCGCTTGGAGACGTTCTCTGAATAACGGACTAAATGGAGATTGAAATTGGGAATAGAGGCGTTTTTAAGAGAAGGGCTGGGTACCTTAGGATGATTATGGGATATATGAGTGCATGAGGCTACGAATTCTTTTCTTGTATCTTATATACCGGGCTTTTTAGATAGGGGATGGTAGGAAAATGGGTGTTTTAGCTTTCGCGTAAGAATTAAATAATGATTGGAATTATGAGATTTCATCGCGCATGCTGCGATTTTAAAGGGGAAGATTCGTTTAGTGCAAGTGCAGCATGTTGCATGGTTGATTGATAGCTCAACATGAGCCGGGCGCTATACTTCATCTATTAACCATAACCCACAGGAAGAATGCAATGTTTGAACATGCTCCCCCTCTAACGCTCTACATCACAGCTGAATCTCCGAACCATAAGCCAGCCGACACCGCGATACGTGAAGAATATTTCCGATCCATCTTCTACCCAAGCCGATAGCATATAGCATATGTCCAGGATCTTACACAAACAAGCTGACCCTATAAACCCCTCCCCCCCCCCCCAATCCCGTAGGCCCGCTCTATCACATATCCTAACCCTAACACCGCGAGCAAAACTCTTGACTTCCGCGGGGCTTTATCCGTGGATATAATGCCGTACCGCGAACGCCAGCATCGCGACCATCATCCCGCAGAAGACTAATGTGTATCCATTGGGAAACGTGGCGTAGCCTGGTTTGGTCTTTTATTTGCCTAGTGTTAGCTTCTGCTTTTCTCTTTGACCTTTTTTTTCTTTCCTTCTCTTTGAGGGGGTTGGATAGGGCGCAGAGAAATAGAGGGGACGGACGGGCTTTCTTGTTGTGGATTGTGAATGTTCGTCATCGTCGGATAGCGACGCGAGCCCGAAGAGGTCCCAGAGGTTTCGTGGCCAGGGGTCCATGATTTCGGGTGTTATTGGCGTTGTTGGTGTTGCAGGATATGGATATGGATATGGATATGGATCTGTGTGTGCTTCTGCGTGGTGTGTTTGGGAAGAGAGAATTGGTTGTTTGGTTTCTGTGTGGATGGGCGAGGCTGGGGAGGTGGGTGGTGAGGTCGGAGAAGGGCGTGCCTTTGGTGAGTTTGTGGGCTTGGAGGAAATTGGGCGAGGGAGGCGGGAAGGTGAAAGTTTGCAGGTGAGTGAGGGATGAGAGGCGGAGGGGAGTCTTGGGGTTGCCATTATGGGTTTCTGTGGGTGGTGTTACGAAATAGTTGGTTTATTAGAATGGGGTTAGATTTTAGGTATCGAGGTGTAAAGTGAAGGAAGAAGAGGGAGAGATGACTTTGTCTTCTTGAGAGGAAGTCCGAGCTATGCGTAGAGGAAGAAAGGGGAACGCAAGCGATCCGTTTGTGTGCGGAAACTTTGAACAAAGAAAATATATGAAGATAGCCATGATTGCAGATGACAGAGATAATATCGCTTGATATTCGTGACATTCATTGAATTATGTTACTTAGTGCTCCAGGTATTTGTTATATGTACATCGGGTTCAAATCGCAACCTATATCTCCTGCCGACTCTTGTTAGTATGGGATGAGGACTTCCTAAAGTCTTTCATTAGAATTGTCGCTTGAGAAACGACCTCGGCCTCTCTCGACGGTGCTATTCCATGCCAAGTACAATGCTCTTTGCCACATAGAGCTGTGGTAATCTTTAGAGATTTTCTGTTGCAGATTACTGATTTGTGAATATGCCCAGTCTTTTTGGCGCATTGGAGAATAAAAGATTCATCGTGGCCCGCTTCAGGATTGTTCCCTGAGCATTGCTTCATCCTAGAAACTTTCGTAGATTCCCGCCAATATGCTCTAAATCCAACAAGAAGCTGTCATGCCCAAAGAGACTCAGATCCTCCCCAAGCTCCACATGAGTGACATTTCTGTTTCCACCTAATCTGAGAGTTTCAGCAATTTCTCTTTGTTGCCATGCCGGGAACAGAATATCGCTTGCCACACCCATAATTAAGGCTGGATGGGTTTTCAGGCCTTGCAGCCCCTTGACTAAATCTTCCGGTGGCCCCGAGCCTTGAGCTACCGGCTTATTCAAATCCGTTGCCGTATTTGACTCCAGCTGTTCCTCATATGGCGAATCGGGTAGTGTCAGACTGCACAATGCGGCTTCCTTCTCATTCGTTGACCCAGATTTGAAACGTTGAGCATAAGAGACACGTCTTGCAGCACTTGCTGCTTGATTCGAAGCGCCTAGATCAAACAAATCCATGGCTTTGCTCACATACAATAGGCTGTTTGCATCATATTCGAGGCAGAATTTTTCGCCAGCATGATCCAAGTAAGTTTCTATGAGGAAATCTGGGCATAGTGCGGGCTGCTTGCTGGGATCTGCTCGTCTCCTACCAAATCTTTGTTCCCACTCAGGCCCTGAGCGGTATGTGACCGTCGCAATCTCTCGTGCGAGCTTCATACCCCCATGAGGTGGGACGCTATCGTAGTAAAATCCTCGATTCCATTTTGGGTCCATCATCAACACCTGTCGCTGCGTATGTCGCATTGCGATACTGTAGGGATGACTTCGAGCGCAACCAGATATGCTCGCAATTCGGCCAACTCGATCTGGGAACAGAACACCAGCGGCTAGCGACTGCATCCCACCCATACTTGCTCCCACACTAGCGTAGAGTTTATCGATTCCAAGACCGTCAAGGAGCCGAAATTGCGCCCGAACCATATCTTCCATTGTCAGTATTGGAAACCTTGTAGCATATCTTTTCCCATCTGCCGGATCGATGCTGCTTGGGCCAGTAGAGCCATAACACCCTCCAATTACGTTGGTACATATAACATGGTATTTTTCAGTATCAACACATCCTCCAGGTCCAATAAATTTCTCCCACCATCCTGGTTTTGGATTCTGCTCTGTGGAATGTGCATGCGAGGAAGCAGAAAGACCAGTGTGTAATAAAATGACGTTAGACTTGTCGGCGTTGAGTTCTCCCCAAGTCTCATAAGCTATGTCGAATTCTGGCAGAACTCCTCCCCAGTCGAGAGTCAAAGGATCATGACAGTGATAAGTTTGTGTTGCGCCGCTGGTGTATGAAGGTTCGGGGCCACTCGATAAAGAACGAGCTTCTAGCGTAGCAGATCTTGACTCGAGAGCATCAAGACAAGGAAAGGCCATGGCAGGGTTTGAAGCCTCTGCCAGGCCAGCAGCTGTGTTCTTTCGTTTGCCATTTTCATGAAAGCATCTCCTTGGATTGTGTAATCGTGATAATGGAGCTATCACGGCAAGCAGTTGATTATTAAAGGATCTTCGAGCATATTTGGATGGTGCTGAAGATATTCGCGCAGCTGCGATAAGACTCCTGCTTGAGTTCATCATGAGTGTCGGGCGTATGGTTGTGAATGAAGAAACACCGGCTTCGGAGTTATGTCTTTTTTATTTCTTGTTCAGCCGAATCCAGACCAGACGGCTGGGACCACGCCAAGAAGGGTATGAAGATTACGCAAGAAAACGTGACATTATGATCCACTTTTGACTAGATCTTATGCTAAGCCGTTTAGGCCTTAGCGTCCCAAGGACCTGCGGGAGCCAAAACTGGGGTGTGCGGCAAATGTGTCAAGATTACGTAGCTCACAGGCTGCATCATGGTGGTTCATCCGTTTGGTTAAGAGGTACTCATCAACAAAATAATCCGATATTCACCTGGAACAGACGACACCTATACAAAACCACACACACTATCACTAGCCGCATCCTTCCGAACAACTCTGTATTGTCAGAGCGAATTCATGTTTTCTGCTTTTCGAAACCTATACAACTCATTCCCAAAGCTTAGAATCAGCATGACAAGCCCTACGAAAGATGACCCTCTTGGCTACAGCCCATCCGTAGAGGATGTGCTTGCATTTAAGGATCTTCTCTTGAACCAGTTTGACCTCCCTCTCGAGCTCATCGATACCATTGTCGACTACGCAGAATACTGGCCCCACACTTCTACCACAACCAACACATCAAGTAGCGTGATGGCTGGACGAGACGGAGAGAACCGATTCATTGTGAGTCGTCATATTTCTTGTTTCTCAACATCGCTGATCTTAGGATAGCTGCGATCTTATCCCCTCGGCTTCGTCCCAAATCAGGAACTCGAGGACCCCGGACAAATGTTGTCACAGTATAGAATTTCCTACCAATACATGGAGCCCAAGCCATGGCCAGAATCGCGTACCGTCCCACACACTGCCACAGAAGAAGTGTTCAAACTCTGGCTCGCGAAGTCGCGACCTCGTAATAAGCATCCATGCCGGAAAATAGTTTTCAGGCTCAAGAGTTATGATCAGGGTTGGGGAGGCAACCCTGATGATCGAGGCACTTATAGGGGTTCGATGACTTGGTTCGATGTTGGTATAGAGAAGGTATCAGCTACCAAGGAGAGTAAGTAATGACCTTTAATATGTACGGCCGTCAAACACTGAAGAAGGACTAGCTACGTTGCTTGAGGCGTGGGAGTTAGCTCCATTCCCTCAGTTTAGACTTAACGGTGATCTCTACGAGCCTCAGGAAGATCCAAATGTTTCACGACCACCTCTGGTCTGTAGTTTACGAACCATAAAACCACCTACCATTGCCACACCCAAAGAAATAGACCCCATCTTCGAGCCTCCTTTCAAGAAGCAGGAGGATGGAGAAGATATGGACCCTAATACACCATCTTCTCCACAGAACCCATTTTCGGGCACTGTCCCACAACCTCCTCCAAAGCAACAAACAGTCTATAAGTTTGACCACCATCTTCTTTCCTCTGACGACACCCTTCAACACAATCTGTCTGCAACACGGGAGAGTCGAGAATATACAATTACTTGGTCATGCGATGATCATATCCATCCAGAGACGCCAGAAGCCAACGCTCTTCGCGAGATCGGCCGTGGCGGTGCTACTGCAAATGGAGATTATGTTAGAAATATGGAGGTCGGAGATGTAGTGACCGTGTGGGCAAAGGCACGTTTTCCGGGATGGGTAAATAATGTACAGGATGTGAGCATTGACCTCTACTGGGCGGTGTAAGGCGGTGGTAAGGAGTTTGAAACTGCAGCAAGTGAAACGATACCATTGTTCATGAATTATGAAAATAGCACGAAAAAGGAAGAATACTACGCGGTGTTGTATCTGCATTTTCACGAGAAGTAGATGCCAATATAAGCTCTTCCTCACCTACTTGTTGTGTAAGACATATCTTCGATTTCCTGATTTCTGTCACTTGATTCGGTCCTTGTAATGGGCGATTACTAGCACCATAAATGAAGATCAGGTTCCTATAGTCATGGCCCTTCCTGAAGTAGTTTAATCGCCAGAAACAATACTAGACGAGGCAAAACACGAGCACATTCAAGAGCTGGCAACCAAAAGATGGCTACTAATTTCGATCTTCCTATTGCAACGAGACGCTCTGCTACGAGAATGTGAAACGCAATTATCTAGAACCTCATACTCATTTGGCAACGAGTTTACTATAATCCTTTCCTATTTACAGTTTTACTATCTAACTTGTAAGTAATTGCTTTGCCTACCGAGGGTTTAAGATCATGAAGAAGACGATCCAGGTCGAGCCAGCCATTCAAAGACCTCAATAGCGAACCTTTCAGGCTGATCCAGCATGACCATGTGACCAACTTCAGGAATGAAAACACACTCTTTCGTCCTGCCATCCAGCCTTTTAATCAACTCCTCCACCCTCTCTCTCGGGATCCACTTGTCTTGCTCTCCCCATACGACCTTCCCATCGCACCGTACATGCGGGTAAAAATCACCATCCAGCATCTCCCTAACATCCGCATCATTCGCCTGCGCTATCTGACGGACGAAGCTCCGTTATCCTCCCACCGACGGACTACCGATCCACGGCCGGGCAAGGATATCCTCCAAACCAGACTGTAAAACGTTGGGGTTGTAACACGCGCTCCGGATCACAGCACTGACGACCGCTTCAAAGATGCCCGGCGGCAGTTTCATAAACGTATGCGGCTCCGACCGGGCGAGCGTGTAAAACCCGTCGCCCCAGGGCAAGACGACATTGGTATCGACGAGCATCATGGACCGGACGTCGCAATCATGAAGAAGGTGAGCTCGCAATACGATCGACCCGGCTATATCATGCGCAACGACCGCCGGCGCTGGGTGGTCTTTGCCGTTTAGCTGCACATGCTTAAGCAGTTCCGAGAGGGCCTCAGCCTGGAATTTCACAGACCTGTCTCCCGGGAAGTCGTCTTCGGCAGTCGCTGTCCCTGTGCTGCTGCCTGGATCGAAGTCCTTGCGATTGCCCGTAGCCTGGCAGGTCGTATACAAGGATCCGGTATGACCCCTTCGCTAGCAGCGCGTCGACTGTGGGCCTGAAAACGGCTGACGACCAAGGCGTACCGTAAGGGAAGACGGCATATTTCGCTGGCTGATTTGATGCTGGAGCCTTCGGCGCTGCGAGGCTATATCGGATGTTCCAGCCTTGGAAGTGGCATGTTGAAGGCAGTTCCATGTTCTTCACGCTATGTATCGATTTAATCGGGTGGATAACCTGGAAGCCGTAGTTCTGATGCCGGCACAAGATTTATATTTTTATATTTACTGTACTTAAGGAGCATGCTCGGTTACGTCAATTTCCCTTGGTTCACCAGTGGGGGATATGATGAAATGGACGTTATATTAGCAATCCGCACCAACTTCTCACCAAAGAATGGTAATTCAGTTTCGCTGGTAGTTGTAGAGCGCGTACATTTCTGGTGAGGCAGTCTCGATGACAGTGAAGAGAGCGCCGGGTATGCTTGGCAGCTCAAAACCGCGTGATGGATATTCATCTCCATCGTCGATGAGGAGTTTGGCATAGTTATTTTTTTTCTGAAAGAGTACTAGTGTTAGACAAGGCAAAAAGACTCGTACATTCAAGGATAGCAATGACACGATTTTTATTCAGTGACATCATGGCCATGTGACTCGATTATTAGTCATTTCATCCACGCTGGGTACGCGAGTGTGTATGAAACCTATACGCTTACTCTATTATCTCGTTATTATTTTTCTGCTTACGATGTAAGTATTTACCTCTTTTGATCGATGTTACCGCTGTAAGCACATGTTTAAAATATGGAGAACGAATATATACCCGAAAGTACAAAATCAGAATCGTGGTCGCAGCAGCGACATAAATGACATAAGGACGTCCATTTTGCAAGTAAACAGGAGGATGTAATATCCATCAAATTATGTTGAAAATTTGTCCTGACGATACGTAAACATTACGATCCATTTTCTAAACTAGAAACAGGGGTTCTGTTGGTTGGTTATGGTAAATTAGAATTAATACTCTCCCCTTCATCCATCCTTCTCCCAAGGCGGCTGCTGTTCTTGTCATACAAGCGTTGCAGCAAAGCTCAAGCGCGAGGATCCAAAATGAATGACCATAGACTCATGGGCCTTTGCAGACGTGGTCATCTGGGAAGAATTGAAAGCCTTCATCGAGAACAAAGGAGTTCCCTTGTCAAACATGTCGGTGGCTGGGTTGGACCAAACAACATCAGCAGTACCACAGCTCTGGGAAATACTGAAGGCTGCAGTCGAAGGCGGTCGCTGCTTGATCCTCACCTACATGCAGCGTTTATACCCAGCAAACATCGAGAGCATGTAGCTATCTGAGGAGGTCATCGCGATATTGTGGCTCTGTTGTTGAAATACAGAGCGGATCCCAATGAGGAGAACCACGCTGATCAAACAGCATTCGCCGTGGCTGTGAAAGGTAACGATTCCATGACGGCTATTCTACTCGAGGGCTTCAATCGCCACAACAAGCGCATCAAATTTTGAAGGAATGCTTTCCTAAATCCATCCCAATTCCGAATCTTCTGTGATTCAAAAACAGCCATAAAACCAGCTGTTGCGTTTTGGCTCCACGATTTTCAGAAGGCCATCTGACCAATACTCAGAGAGCGAACATGTAGAAATTACTCATCCTTGGACTCAATCGTTGTTGCTAATCTGCTCCAGCTATATCCCAAACAAAATATTGGTCGAGATCCCTTTCCTGTCTGATCATTGTATTGTGGTAATGATGCAAGATTCCCCAGAAGCCTGAGAGGATTTGGGATTTTGGGCGATGCGTGTAGTTTAAGTCAGAAAGTGTTGGTAGGTCTGCCCTGGTCCTGTCCTCCAAACAATAGAGGGCTACACCAACGGGTCTAAGTAATCCAACAGATCCTCACATCATCCGCCATGCTTAGCCTTTAAAGGATCTGAGACTGCGCGTATCATTATTGCACGCATGCTATAAGGAGAGTGCATGGGATATTCCGTATCGCTGCAGCGATCCAAACATGAATTGCAAATGGAATACCTCAAGCTTGAAAATCAAGATAGAACGGATTTTATGTATAGAGTAACTTGTTTACTTTAGTGGACTAGGTTATACACGCTGAACCAGCATCCACCATGTATTGTGTACTCAAGAGGAGCTTAGAAAAAGGAATGTCACTTGATTCGCACGTGAGGTGTAGGTTCCAAATACAGAGAATATTTTACTATGCATGCTTGCTGGACAACATACAAGCTACAATAATACAGTATATGCAAATCTGAAAATGCACCCTGTAAACGAGGCTGGCTGAGTATCCCTACTGGGGCTAGGGCTGAGCGGCATCATGTGATCCTGGCGGGCTGTAGTTATTCACCAGCATATAGAATCACTCAATCCAAAAGGAAACACAAAACAATTTGTAAACTCCCATTCACATGCTTGTATCCAGAATAAATGATACAATAGATAAAGCTGGGCTCGAGCGCTAATAGACAGTCTTAGAGAGGTGGTTTTAAAGTTATCGTTATCTTCTATCGATAAGGAAGATCAAAATAGCTCCATCCAACCCAAGTGATGATCGCGGGAGGCTTGGGGCTTGCATGTCAGGGTCCGAAGACAACAAGAGTGATGGCTCGGAGGGCTCCGGAGGTTGCAGACGATCAATTGATCAATTGATCAGATGAGAAGGAGTTGGATTTGTCTTGAGTGGGGGCCTGAGACAACTCTCCTTAACTTGAGGGCATCTAAAGATACCTTTAGGACCATCATTGCGTGGTTTGGATGGGTGGGGTGAAGCAGATTTCGACATGTGAACAGTAGAAGGGGGTGTGGGGAAAGTATCACTATATCACCAGTCAGTGTACCACAACCAGCTGACCCGCTCTCTTAATTCCAATGTCTTGTAACTCCCGTATCTATCTCTGTATTGCCTTTCAGAAAGGGTGTGGAAATTACACGATCATGCGCCTTTTCGTGTTTCTGGTCCGGAACGAAAAGGATGATCTGGGTCAGAACCTGGAGAATGCGGAGCTGTAAGTTTGTGAAAGCGGGTGGCAAGGCTTCGTGGCCTGCTGATGAAAGGGCATCGGAGCCTACCATCTCCTGCCAATTGGTGTGCCTACAGACTCACTATTCGTTCCATTTGCAGAGGGAAAGCTGGCGCAAGATAATTGAGCAATTCCTGTATGTCTTTCTCCATTCGAATTGTTTCAATTGGCATAGCATACTGATGACTGCGTTTGCGCGAAATGGGAGCAGTGCGCCACGTGTGCGGATGCTTCACTGAATTGAAGCGGCATTGAGACTGCCTAACATCGATACCTGCTGTACGTACAGCGCAAGGCGGGTTTGAATCAATTCATTAACCTTATTAGGAGGCACCACGTAGAATCAGGACTGTTGACAGTGTAAAGGCAGACCGGGGAATTAACTCGGTGTGCTCGGTGGGCTTTTAGTACAGTAGAGTACATGTACGATCTGTATGTACTCCCCCCATGGTGAACCCATGTCTTTCTGCACAGCCAAGGCCACAGAGTGGTGCAACAGAGCGAGTGGTGATTATTGTTGGAGGGGTGGTTTCGCATAAGAGCAATCTCGCCCTATCCATTGAAATCCCGGCCGCCTTCGCAATATCTGGCGCATTTTGGCCAATCAAACGCGTCAGAAATGCATCTGCACGGGAGTCAACAATATGTGCGGAATTGAAGGTTGGTTTGTGGACGGATATGAGGAGGCAATTGAATGACAAATGGCTTGAAATGTCTCTATCACCAAAAAGATGAGACTGGGGGGGGGGGGGAGGGAGGGGGATAAGCGTGCCAAATGCAACGTGCACCACTACCGGAAAGGGTCTAGCGCGGAGGCTTAGCTCCGTCACAAAGCAAAAAGCGCTTTCGAAAATACACAAAATCGAAGTTCCATTTTCTTTATCCACCCACAACACACTCCCAATGTGCTCCGCCCATTAACAAACCCAACCGAATGTGAATATGCGATTGGGGGCATTCTTGATGCCATTGATCGTCTCCTTCCATTCTGATTCGTGCGGAATATGCAATTGACGAATCATCGCTGCCTATTCCTCCCCTCTTCTTAGGGTCAATCCAATTGGATTAGTGATTGGGGATTGGGGGGTCAAGGTGAGTCAGACTGAGAAAGACTGGCGCCTAGTGTTACCTGTCTGTTCCTGTCTCCCTCTCTCCCCCCCCCCCCCCCCCCCCCCGCCCTCTCTGCTCTTTTACCCCCCCCTACTCACTCCCCCTATCACCCTACAGCGTGAGTGCGGTACTGTACTGTACAGTACGTGTGTGCACGCTTGTTTTGCCTTTTTTTGCCCTTCCCTTATTACTAACGCCGAATATTGGGTCTGACACAGTTTCTTATGTTTTAAGCCGCCCTATGAGCAGGCTGCACACTGTTTCGCCTGCTAAGTCGGCACGCGTGAATCATCTGGCTCACCTATAATAAATCCCCCCCCCTCCCCCAGCTAAACCAGGGCTGGGTCAGGTCAGGTTGGGCTCCAAAGTGAATTGTCATATGGACAGGCTGACGACCCCAACCAACATACCCTTTAAGTATCACCGTTCTCTCTTTCTCTTCTTTGGAACCTTCCGCTTCGTCTCATCTCATCCCACCTCAAAACCTTCAGGACCATCCCGCACCAACTGAGTTCGTCTTCCTTTCATCGCAATTCTATCACATTCCGCCGCAATCGAGACGGTGCGCTCGCATTGAAACCCCCCATCAAAGGACCTCTAACACCCGTGGCAGCTGACCAACCACAGCCCGCTTCCATCTCAATCTCCCATATTTAAGGGTTCATCATCAATTGGGAAGCCAGAAATATCCCAAATCTTGCAGAAAACAATTGTCGGATTGTGCTGTGCTTAAATCCGTTATATCCTCCTCCGGCTTGCCACATATATCGCGAATCATCTAGTGGCGGGAAGCAAACGACAGTTGACTGTTTTATGGCTGACAAAACCTCGACTCAGTCGCTTCAGCCTTCCACCTACTTCTACGCTACTTCACCGGCGACTCATTCTCTCACCGATTCTTTAAAAACTACTTCGTCATATCAATCACCATCATCCGCAATGAACACAATCAATTCAGAATCTAATCGCTCCTCCATTATGGAACGCAAGAAGCCCCTCGATATTAAGAGCCTAATGTCGCCGCCGGAACCAACGCTCCACGACACATTCGGTCGCACACCATCATCAGAAACAATGAGTGCGAAATCAATGCCACTATTTCCTAGAGTGCTCCCAATGTCACCACCAGTATCTCCAGCAGCAAAGAGTATCGATCCTGAAAACGCCGCTACCAATGGCGTGAGGGATCCTATTCTATACTCCGACTCCCAGAGCCCACCATCCTCACAATCCCCACTGTTCACGGACAACGAGACATTGGCAACGCAACGGGTAGTCGATGGTCACATTGCCGCGAGGGACGAGAATCTTTTTCGACAAGTATCACCTCCACGGAAGGCGGAATACGAACTCGCTCTCGGATTTCAATTCCAGGTGATGAAAGGATTCACCGCCAACCCTCGTCAATGGTATAAAAGAGAGCGGGCGCAATTGCTAGAGGACAGAGCGCTGCAGAACGGAGGAAGACGTTACACCAATATCGCCCCTGCATCTGGACTCAATGCCACCAGGCCGCCGCGGACGTACACTCAAGCCTCAAAGAATGGTGTCGTCAAACAACCCCGTCCCAAGCCATTGCCAGCAGTGAAAGCTCCGGTGGATCCGAACAAGGTCAAGGCAATCCGCGAAGACAAAGACTACAACTCCATTCCGGACCTCTGCCCGCCACTCGATAGCCTTCCCAAGAAACACAATTCGTTGAAGGTCGAGTGGAGAGGGGCCCCAATCAACCTTGATGACGACCCTGATGCTCATCTGCTTCACGAAGACGAGAGATTGCTTGCTGCTAATCTTCGACTGGACTGTGCAACATATCTCACCTCAAAGCGTCGTATATTCGTCAGTCGATTGGAGTGCCTGAAACGTGGAAAGGAGTTTCGAAAGACCGATTCTCAACAGGCTTGCAAGATTGATGTCAATAAGGCAAGCAAGCTCTGGCAAGCTTTCGAAAAAGTGGGATGGCTCAATCCACATTGGATGGACAAGTACCTGTAAAGGACGACAAGTTGATCAACCTGCTAAGTAGACTGATACGAGGTGGCTTGTTGATGGATTGGTCAATTATGATTTTACGATTTGTGTTTCCATTTGCGACTTCTTGGAGTTTGGTATTACTCTCCAGCATACGATATTTGTCTTCATTCTCATCTCGTCAAAGAGATTGTTTACTGCATTGCGACGGTTATTCGCATCGCCATCCAGACAACACTTTTCTTTTGTCACTGCCTGGATTGGGTAACGGATCAGGACGGAAGGGGGTCATTCATGTAGTCTTCTCTGAGGAGAGACATTTTTTTTGTTGCATTTGCATTGGGTCCGCCGATACCCAGAGCCCGCCCAGCTCCACTCTCATGACCGCCTTCGTTGTGGGACTTTGATTAATTATTGAAATTCATTGCATTGGATTTGGTTACAGGGAGGGTTATTATGGTTGGCGTTTTATTCTTTATGGATGAGCTTCAACGAGGTCATACGAGGTTAAGACAGATTGTGGGAGGAGCTCGGAGAGCAAGCACATAGAGTCTGATATACATATCATGATGTCAATATATCAACTTTTTTCAGACATTGGTTACAACTTCGATTTTGATATATCTATCCTTGGTATAAGATTGAGAGTAAGATGCAGGTACAAGCTTTGGAAGCCTTGTCACCATGCATATTTCCACACCTTCAATTCCGCTCTCCCTTTCACGGGGTCCCAACCGTCCTCACCTTCTACCTTAGCACGAACAGTTTCTGCATACCCATCTGTCTTAACCTTTTCCCGGTGCCACAAGCCCGACTGGGAACAAAGGTCCATAGTATCAGCAACTCTTTGTCCGGCACCCGCGTTCAGCTGAATTATCAAAACAACTATCGAAGCCTAAAACCCCCCCTTTTCACCGCCTCAATAACCCGTTCGCACCAAACACGACGAGAACGGCCAACGCCAACGAAAGCCGTTTCGTTCTCCGCCCTTCCCGTTACTCCGCGTGCCCGCTCACATATTGTCGAACACCACCACCATCCCCCTTGAGGGGGCTGGCTATCGGTGCCGGTGCGGTAGGTTCGAACCTTATCGTTCTCAGTACCCCGCCACAAGCGAGCCCCTGAATCGCGGGGTCGTCGTCGTTGTCGCCTCGGGTCGGTCGCTCGGTCGCCTTCCTCGCCGCCCACCCTTTTTTTTTTTTTCTTTTTTTTTTTTAAAAAATAAAAAAAGTCCCACCCACCGGCCTGATTTAATCGGGCATAGCGGGTCGCTCTCCCAATCTCCCCGATCGACGGGACACGCCTGCGCAGTAGATGGGTAGGAAATTGGGGGTTGGTTTTGGGGCGATTGAAATGTGACAGATGAATTGCGAGATTTTATGGAAAATGGGAGTGCGGAGGGTGGAATAATATTTACATGGGTGATATATGATTTGTGATGAATTTTTTTTTTTTGAACTCGTTGGCTAATTAGTTGGGTATTGTGGAGGATTAAATGGCTTTGATAGTATATAATAGATGGATTATGTGAAGTCATATACCACCAGTGCCTGTCCGTCGCCTTTCTCAGCTAGTACGATGACTATCTCGTCATCGAAACCTACCCATCTCTTCTTCCCGTCCTCTGCTGCATGGTCACTCTCGTGGTCATCATCTTTCTCTCGTTGCTGCACGCGCACGCTTCGTTCTGCATCCCATCTACGACGTTTAGATGACGCGCTCGCGCCCTCGAGCTCCCAGACCCGCATCTCGTTCCCGCGACCGCTGACGCTGACTGCTTTCCCGCGTGCTGTAATGTCCGCGCTGGAGATGGATGAGGTATGACCCCATAGTTTTGTGCCGCGGGAGAGGGAGAGCGAGGTTGTTGTTGATGTGCAGAGACTGTCATACATCAGCTTTCATATCCTTCAAGCTTTAGGGAGAAACAAACGTACTATAATGTCAGAGTATTATCCGGATGCGTAGCTAAGATATACGGATGTGCATAGCTTAGATTTGTCGGACGTGTTGTATCTATCTCATTGTTCCGCAGGTCCGTCCTTGGTGATGAGGTACCAGATGATGGCGAAGAAGAAGATGGGGACAAGGAATGGAAGCCAGTAGGGAGCGCGGATGCCAGGCGGGAAAGCGTTATTGTGGAAGTCGAGAGATCAAGGTGAAGTTCTTGTAATCCTACGGTATAGCCAGAGAGGTAGGTGGGAAGGGAGTAGGCAATCGATGCGATTAGAGTAGTCGAAGTACTGCGAAGCGAGAGTGAAAGAGGTGGCCAGCAGGTATGGGATTTCAAGGAGGCGAGGAGATGTGGTTGTTGTGTGTCTTTAGGCTGAGATACAAAGTATTCTTTTACAAGTTCCGCCGCTTCATGATCTGGTGGTTTTGATTTCAAAGTGTAAAGCGATAGCTTGTATATTTGTAAATATTTTGCGTTCGATATGATGACGTTCAAAGCAGAATGGCAAAGGAACAAGAGAAGAAATGCTCATAAACCACTACAGTGAGACGACTTACCAATTGGCCTTCTGTAATAGTAAGGACATACGGATTTGCAAACGCAACTGCGCTTAGCCTTCCATTGCTTGATGCAGGATGCTTGTATAACTGAGTAAACTCTCTTTTGGTAATATCGAGGCTCCATATTGCCCAGCCTCCATCTAGGAATCCAATAGAGATTTCCAAACTCTTTTCAACAGAGTCTTGATCATCAATAGCTAGGCATGTAGGTACGATGTCTTTATCCAGCCCGCATGTAGCAATCAGTACTTTCTCCTTCGTGTCCCATGCTCTTAGCCCCCGCTCTTTGTCTGCTGCGACTACAACTCGCTCGGCGAGCTTTACCAGCATTGAAGGTATAGACGACTGGTCGGCAACACGTATCTCCTGGATTCCACATGCGCCGTTTGACCAATTGTGCCGTAATCTGTATTGTCTCTTCCAATTTGTCTTCTTGCCATCCACACGATTGACCAGACTATTCTCGTCCAACCATTTACTCTTTCTCGAGGAGAAGCGTAGTACGTCATCAGTGTGCGACATTCTAATACCCGGGATACGCAGGGCTCGCGGCAGTACAAATCGGTCGTAGTATAGGTTCTTCCATATTTGCGAGTCACCTGCAAGAATGTAGAAGCGATGGGAGATTTGCTGACATAGCAAGAGAGTCTCGAGAGGGAGGTTGTGAAGAATCCGGATCAAAAGTTCATCAGAAAGGCCTGAGAGAAAGTCAAGATGATCCCGGGTCCTGACTCTTTTCAATAACGGTTCCGACGGTTGTCTCTCATCGCTTGAGCGACGACGTTTCGAGGACATAATATGTTCGGGTGTGCGCGAGGGATGCTAACATTCAATGAGCTTTTTGTGACAAAGACTTATCGCCCTTATCGCCGATCAAGGCACGTGTTTGGAGCCTCGGCTTGGACATGGCTTCCCAACCTTCTGAAATAACAGCACGACTTTAGTTTCCTTCACGCGTCAACATCACCATCCTCTCACCTCTGAGCGCAATGGATACACTCAAAAGCGCTCGACGCCAGGTGCCAAATGCGCTTGCCTTACCTCCGAAATGGCTGAACATGTATGGCGAGTTCATCACCAAGAATCAGAGCTCAGTTACACAGATCGAGTCAGCGCTGCGGTCTCTCACATATATCATTCCAGGGCGTTTCCGAGATGCTGAATTAGCATCAGAAAGTTTACACTCTTCGATTCAACTGCTATCGATGTATCATGATACCCTTCTTACTCGCGCACTCTCCAAACTCCCTGGCATGCCACGGCAACAAACTCCTCATAATCGGTACACCAAGTTTTGGATACAACGGTCGAAGTTCTACAGGAGGATAGCGACTTTACTATCCATGATTCAATATACGGAGCTTTTGTGGGAAATGGCTGCGAAACGGAAGGGAGAAAAAGTACGATGGAGGGTTGTCATAGTTTTGGAGATAATTAAGGCTGTTTGTCGGTTATGTTTGCTACGGATCACAAATTCAAGGCCGCTGGTTACACCACCTCTGCCAGAGCGAGAGATTATACCCGAAGATCCAAACCAGGAAGAGGACGAGTTCTCGGATGAAGATTTCCATGAGCCTCGCTCAAAAGAGCCCACAGAGTATACCATGAAACGGACCGGTTTGAGTCTCCCACCATTACCAAATCATGGAGATATCTCGAGTTATCTCCTCTCAAAAGTTCTGACAGCGGATGATATCAAGGCGCCCAATATGTTACTGAATAAGGTCAATGGTTCGGCTCAGTTAGCGGAGTGGCTACATATCTTGCAGCCAGTGATATATGCAGTAGCTATGTCGAGGACGAGAAATAAGAGGGACTGGACGCCATGGGTGTTAGGTCTGAGTGTGGAGTTTGCAGCTAGACAGTTGAGAAAAGACGGACTAAGGACAACTGCATTAGAAAAAGATGAGTGGAATCGAAGGGGTTGGAATATGCTTTACTGGGCTATGCGAGGACCTGCATATCTGGATGTAACACGAAATTTGGTGACAGGTGTATCGTCGAGGTTACCTTCATTGATTTCGGGCATTGTAGATGATTACCTCTATCTTTGGGATAACTACTATTTCAGTACGAGTTCGAACTGATAGAGAAATGACATGTAATATTATGAGACCAGCCTTTGTGGACTAATGTGATGTAATGATATTCTGTACTAGCTCTATCTTATATGCTTTCCAAAGCTAGCGACAGTGTCTCGAGCATTCAGATGGGCAGAATATGTAGGGAATACAATTCTAATTTCGAAGAACCCAAAGATATTGACACTTCAGAGCCTGAACCAATAGACTGTCTGCCATAGAAAGGAGAATCTATGTTCTGTCCTTATGCAGTACATGTACAGTCGGATGAACAGGCCTCTGGAAAGAGTAAGAATGGCATTCGAATTTAAGCGTCTTGATATGCAGCAAGATCTTCAGAATTCCAGCTGTGTGCCTAAAAGTCAGAACACGTACCATTCAAAAATCTCAACAGTTTGTAATACTCACGTTAAAAACTTCCCGCTCAAAGCCCTGTCGGCTCCCAAAGCTAATCTCGAAATTACATTCCCTGGTTGCTCTGGCTTTAAAAGTTGCTTCTCAGTATGCAGCTTCGAGAACCTTTCGTAGTCTTTCTTATCCATAACACCTTCGCTGCGTCGAATTTCGGCCTGCATCTCCGTATCCACGGTCCCAGGTCTGATCGCCACAGTGGTGATTTTTGGCTCTTCATTCGCGAGAGTGCCAGTGAGATGGTTGATTGCTGCTTTGGAGCTACCGTAAGGTCCCCATGTTGCGGTGAAGCTTGTAGCAGCACCTGAGGACACAAAAATCACACTCCCTGACGTGGTGCGGAGATGTGGGATCGCGGGTTGTAGCTAAAATTGGTTATCTGAGGTGATTATTGAGGAAACAGGGGGAGGGAGCGTACGAAGGCAAGAGCGGAAAAGAAGTTGATGTCATAGAGGCTGCGCCATTCTTCTGGTGTGCTATCGGCGATTCTCTTGACGGGAGTGAGGGTCCCATGGTTTATGATGAGACCATCAATCTTGGAGAAGGCTTTTAATGTAAGATCGACCACTTTAGGACCATTCTATAATGATTGCGTTAGTCTAACATACTTAGAATACTCTTACATATAAAACACTAGAAAACAATTCAATGCGGACTTGCCACAACCTAGAATCTCATGGTGTGATGAAAACCGTGACTCAATGCAGTCAAAATGCCATGTCAAGACCTTTGAAAATCTTAGGTACACTCTGAAGAGATAAGATCTTGGATAAGGACAGTCTGTTCAAATTTGGAATGAGATATGTCGCATCCTAACAACCGAGAGACAATTTTGCACAGCCTGAAGAGCGTTATGGATGAAAGCACAATGGCAAAAACACATACGGCAAAGTCCGTCAAATCAGCAGCAAGAAAGTCTACCTTTCCAGGATAGTCTGCTTTCAATTTCTCCAGTGGTTCAGCCGTTCTCGCTACTAGAAAGACATTGTGCGACTCCTTCAAAAGAAATTGCGCAATCGCAAGTCCAATTCCTCTGCTGGCTCCTGTGACGATAATAGATTTTGCCATGTTGTGAGTTATATAGATCAGTCAGGAAACACAATCTCAGGTAGAAGGTGGTAAAGCAAAAGCCAGTTGGATAGCCTGGTATTCAAGTACTTCGGGTATCCCTAATGTTGCCGGGCGACACTTCGGGCGTGCGATCGGGCGTGCGATCGGGCTTAGTCGCCCGAAGACCAGGAGTGGGGGCAGAAATATTGTAGATCGCTACCCATGTCTTTTGTCAAACAATCTTGGTCGCTATTGTGATAAGGAGGCCTATAAACACAGCGTAACCAGCCTGTATTACAACCAAAGTTTAAATAACTTTGTTTTTTGCCTGAAATAAAAAAAGTACTGTTAGTATTACTATTACTATTATTATTACTAATATTACTCTTAACTGCTGACTGTTGTTGAATGCTACTATTACTAAAACTACATATTGGTTTTAAAACTAGTTTTACAAGTTAATTAAGTTTTGAGCAAAACAGCATGTTTATAAAAGATGTTGCTAAAAAAAGAAGAAAAAAACCGTATTTTGTAAAATTAATTTAGACTTTACAAGTATTTTTACGGGTCTTTACAAATATGCTAAACACTTTACAGGCCCGTAATCGCGTGTGTACAGGCTAGTTGCGTTGTGTTTACAGGCTGGTCGCAGTGTGTTCTAGGGCAGGATACGCTGTGTTTTACAGGCTTGGTGAGGTACGTGTTGTGCTTAGTCAGAAGTCTTAACGCACACCATGGTGTAAGGTGTAGACTTACCCAAAAAAAGCATGCAGCCCAGTCACATGCTAGCCCATGTATCTGATATACATTTAGCCCTCATTGTACCAACCTTGTCTAACATCATTTATACAATGGAAAGCAGTCAAAACTCGAAAATATTGTGTGGTATTTGCAATTCTATCTTCGCTAAAGGTTCTTATAAATGGTGGCGGAAATGGCATCACGAGCGGCGGGCTTCAAAACAAGCACCGGGAGAGGTCAGTACTCTGCCTCAGCATCATGTGTCGTATGAGAGCTTGTTGGATTCTGTTGGGCGAGGCTGTTGGATTTGCGTGCAGCTAGAAGAAAAGTTACATGAATCTGATCACGAATGGCTCAACGCGCGTGGATTCAACGCTCTTGGCTATTGCTTGGAAGATATTTCGCAGAATGAGGATTATCTGCAATTTATTCTCTCTATAAGCGGAAGTGGGAAATTGCTTAGTGTATACATTAATCGGCTTCAACCAAAGAGCAGGCTTCATCGTCTCCTTGGAGGCGTTGCAGCTCAAATCAGCACTGCCGATGAAGATATATTTGAGCTAGCGAGATGCTGGCTAGCTCAGTGTCATGAAGGACATTTCAGTTGCTTTAGACATTCTGAAGTCGATTGGCTGCCTACGAGATTATTAGACGTTTCAAAGGATCTTATTTGTCTTCGGAATAGCTCTAATGATAAACTCAAAGGATCCTATGCTACGTTAAGCCATGTATGCGTCATTTCATTCCCGCTATATGAAGTGTCTACGGTATATGACTGACCAGAAATTTGTCAGTGTTGGGGTAACGAAGAGTTCTGGATGCTGTCAAAGGAGACTATGCCCAAGCTTCTCGAGGGAGTCCCACTTGCTACATTCTCCAGGACTTTCCAAGACGCAATCAGCACGGTTCGCCGGTTAAGTATTGACTATATTTGGATAGATTGTTTCTGTATACTGCAAGGTGCAGATGCGGAGGCCAGAGCTGATTGGGATTTCGAGGCGTCAAGGATGGGACAAGTTTATATGAATTCTTTTATTAATATAGGGGCTTCCCACGCATCGGGACCAGAGTATGGTCTTTTCTCATCAACGCAGAGCACCATAGATATGGATTCTAAAGTGGTTGCTATAGTATGGGATGCAATCGAAGACGGTGAACAAACGTTCAGCATGAGCGCCCACAGACAGAAACTGAGTGACTCATTCGAGCTACTAGATCAAAGTCCCCTGATGAGACGGAGCTGGGTTCTTCAAGAATCGGTGCTTAGTCCCAGGATGCTTTCCTTTAACGGCTCTGAGGTGTTATGGCAGTGCTCCGAAGCTGTGGCTTCTGCTAACTTCCCGGACATCCAAAAGGATCTTAGCGCAGTATATTGGGCTGAAAGGTTCCCTTTTTGGTCACTGGTAGAACCCTCTGACCTTTTGTCGGCGCACGTGAAACAAGAGCTGCACATGAGGAAGACTGCCCGTGTTCTTCCCCGAAACTCCAAATGGATAATCCGAAAACGGCGTTGTTCACTCATGCAAAGCTACTGTCAAGCTTCACTCACTTTTCCTGATAAAGATATCTTTAAAGCTTTGGATGGTATCGGACAACGCTTGGCCCAGCTTACTAATGAGAAATATTACCGTGGATTCTCGAGCAAAAGCTTTCCTCAGTCACTTCTGTGGTTGCCTGGGCCATCTTCGGGGCAGGCCCTTCCAGCTCCGGTACATTTGGCCCGCCGTAGCCCACCACATCGAGCTCCCAGCTGGCATTGGGCTTCATTTGAAGGCCCAATAGACTTTTCCACCGAGATGATGCTTTACCAGTCATCGGAATGGGGAGACTCGAGCTTTTCACCTCTTGCATATGTGTTCATGTCTAGCGATTGCGAACCTTTCGCTTTGAGTGATGCGACGAATTTATGGCCATCTCTTATGTGCATTGGTAGGTTGCTGATATTGGCTCATCAAAGATCCTATCTAAAGGAGGAGACGAGGAATGCCAACATGAGAGATTCCTTCTTTATTCTTTCTAGCGGCACAAGTGTGGAAGCCCGTGTGGATGAACTTTTTGAGGCGGATGATTCACTCGATGGCTTTGCACTTCTACCGCTCATCTTCGAAAGGTGGGACACGCTAGAATTAGGCTATGGAGATTTGAATGCCTTGCTTGTTCGTTCAACTAGCCGAGGCACTTTCCGAAGGGTTGGGGTATTTTCTGGTGAGATGAGGCCGTTTATAGAAGATATAAGGCAAGCGACCGCCAGATTAATAGTCCTTGAATGATATTTAAATTACGAAGCACGACCCAGAAATTTGAGTAAAACAGATATATACCTCCTTACAAATGGGCAGAAATAGACAAACGCTTCGTTTGGCATCTAGGCTATTTTTGCTTGCACCAAAGTTTTGATTTTAATATCGGGTACAATTTGAGACCGATAGACAATCTAGTAGGCTTCAAAATCTCGAATGTTTATTTGTTGATTTTATTATAAACATCAGCCGTAAGCTTGATCAATCTTTGTAGTACGAATTTTACCAACACCCACAAACGTGGCATGAATACGGAATCAGTATTCTTTAAGAGTATAGAAGCTAGAATAATGTGGGATTGAGCTCAGGTCTATAATCTAAACGCGCTCATTATTCTTTCTGATATAGGACTGACCATAGAATCCTCTCTTAAATCTCTCAAGTTATCTATCCCTGTAAATTTTGCGGCATCTTGTAACATCCTAATTAATGTGCGGAACCGAACCTGAAGTTCTCGGCTCGGATATCGGGTCGGGTAACAACGGGAAGCGTAACCATATTGCCCATAATTTTCCTCGACCACATAACATCTCCTCCATTGTTTTCCCTTATTTTCAATAGAAGAATAAGTATCTATAAATATTTGTGAGTACCCAGATTTTAATATAAACTCAACAGAGTTTCCATGTATCTTTCATTTTGTATTACGAGGTTCAGCCTTCTCGCAAGCTCGAAGGAGATACCTCGTAAGTAGCCTCGCCCCGACGTGCCGCCGAGGGCTCGGACGGTCCAGAGAAATTTTGATGGGGTGATCACGTGGCCCGGAAAACTTGGCAAAGTCTTGGGAGATATCGTATTATATATAGATTAGTACTCTTTTGAGCCGAGAGGCAAAGATGGAGTTGATGTCCGCCATGCAAAAATTGCGTGCTCCACCAAGCCAAAAGCGGGTAAGATCAACTTTTATATATGAAAGTGCATCGTCCAGAAAAAAAAGATGCTTTGATCTTTGTCTCAATTTCTTCTTGTTTATTTATCTATCAATTGGATAGCAGGATGGTCCAGGAGACGAGTCCAGAAATCGAGTCATCGAGTGTTCGGATCGAAACTGGTATTCAGCATGAAGATTCAACATTGGATGAGACATCCGTATTATTACCAAAATCAGCCGTTGACGTAGAAACTGGTAATGTGGAAGAAAGATGGTCTAAGAAATCACTTGCCCCAGGGTTTTTCTGGATCGAAACAGGTAATCTACTCCTTCACACCTCTACCGCTAGCTAACTCGAACCAGCAATCTTCTGCAATGTCTTCCTCTCAGGCTTTGACGGGACCATCACAGCGTCAACATACGCGGTAATCGGTTCCGACTTCAACGCCGCCAACACCATCTCCTGGCTCACGACCGCCTACCTCATTACCACGACGGCTTTCCAGCCACTCTATGGCCGTTTCTCAGACATCCTCGGCCGGCGCGCGATGTTCTTCACCGCGACCGTCACCTTTTCTTTAGGATGTCTGGGCTGCGGCCTCGCGCCCAATATCATATTTTTAAACGTCATGCGTGGCTTGACGGGTCTTGGAGGTGGGGGTCTCATTACTATGGCTACAATCATTAATTCGGACATTATTCCCCTGCAAAATCGAGGCATGTACCAAGCGGTGCAAAATGGCCTTCATGGATTTGGCGCGATTTGTGGTGCGAGTTTAGGAGGTGTCATTGCAGATACTATTGGTTGGCGATGGTGTTTTCTGTGCCAGGTGCCAGTCTCGTTCGCGGGCTTGGTGATTGGGTATCTGGTTATCAGAAATCCACCTACGAGGGAAATTGGCGTCGAAGCCGATGGCACGGATGCGAAGAAGTCTGCTTGGATACAGATTGACGTTTCCGGTGCCGTTTTGCTCGTAGTTGGACTTTCTGTTCAGTTAGCTGCTTTGAGCTTGGGCGGAAACCAATATCCTTGGTCGGACCTCAGAGTTATCCTTTGCTTTGTCGCTAGCGTTATTCTCTTAGTAACATTCATTGTGGTTGAATTGAGGACGAAAGCTCTCCCTGTGATGCCTATGCATAGTAAGTTTCCTATCAATTGCTCAAGGAGTTGCTGACCCGTATATCTACAGTGCTAAAGGGTCGGACTGTAATCTCAAACATGATCAGCAATGTTCTCGTGGGAATGTCTAGCTATGCCGTATGTTTATCAACTTCTCAAAGATAAATATGCAAGCAGCAAACCATTAGGCTGATGTTGACTAGTTTCTCTTCATGATCCCTCTCTTCTTCCAAGTCGTCCTCCTAGACAGCGCTTCCAAAGCCGGCATGCGGCTCGTCATACCCTCTCTTTCAACACCCATCGGCGGATTGATCGCCGGCTACATAATGTCCCACTTCGGGCAGCTCAGTAACCTCGTGCGGTGCGGGTGCTTTCTTATGACATTAGGCAACGCACTCGTCGCCTCGCTTCAATACCAAGACAGCAGCTGGAAATACGTCGCGTACCTGTTTCCTGCCAACATCGGGCAGGGGATTGTGTATCCGAGTATTCTGTTCACGAATATTGCTGCGTTCGAGCAGGCCCAACAGGCAGTTTCGACCTCGACGGTCTACCTCTTCCGCTCCATGGGAACAGTCTGGGGCGTCGCAGCCGCCTCAACCATAATCCAAAACATCCTCTCGCATCGCCTTCCCGTTGCCCTCATCGACGTGCCTAACAAAGACGAGGTACACCCCCCCCCCCCCCCCTTTTTTTTTTTTTTTTTTTTTTTCTTCCTTCTTCCATCCCTTTCTCCCTACTAACCTTCAAAAGCTAATAACCTCCATCCGCCACTCCGTGACCGCGCTCCGACATCTTGACCCCGAGATCCAAGATCTGGCAAGACGCGTCTATTTCGAAGCCTTACGATACACCTTCCTAGCAAGCACGGCATGGGCAGGCGTGGCGCTGTTCGCGGCTTTTTTTGCAAGAGGGAAACGGCTGGATCGGGGACGTTAAAAGGGTCAAATGTCACGGAATGGTGGATTTTTTCTCCGCAAGAGAAGATATGAGAAACAAGACGGGAATATCATGGTTATTGATTCACATATAGAAAAAAATCCATATATACCATTGAAAATGTGAGTTGCAGGCGCTGGAGGTCTAGTTATAGTGATGCTGCGGATTAAAAGGTGGTACAAGTAAAATATATAGGGGGCAGGCGGAGATAAGCTAGATCATTAGGCTTTTATTTTTGAAGAGAAAAGGAAGGAGATATAATAGACCCAGTAAGGTACATGTATGCCTTGTCTCGTTGTTATATGATTCGTGAATGGGCTACGTCTCCATTTCTCTCCGTATGCACATTTCCGTCTACGACTTCACACCTCATCTCCTGGCCCCTCAGCTCCAAATTTGGCATAGTGTCTTCGCACTCGCTCAGCTGACATGCTCATAGAGCCAAATTGGAGTGACACTTAACGTATAGCCCTGAAAGAGAAACTCTGCCGCGGACGGTATTCTTGTATTGTGATCGGAAGCCTAGAATTACTTCACGTAAATTCCCTGAGCCACTTCCTCCCATTCGTTCCAAGTTCCTGTAAAATCTCTTTCAAAAGCTTCATAGCTACCGGCTTCGTGAGATAAAGATCCATCCCACTGCTGAACGCCTCCTGTCTCGCGCTCGCGCTTGCGGCTCCTGTCAAAGCAACGACAGCAACTGGAAGCAGCCCTGCATCGTGTTCATAACGTCGAATCTCACGTGTGGATTCTAGACCATCCATATATGGCATATGGATATCCATGAATATGATATTGAATTTGCCCTGTGCGGTTCTATAGGCATCCAGTGCCTCGTTGCCGTTTGTCGCGGCGACATATTCATGACCAAGCTTCTTCATGTACATGATCAGCAACTTGAGGTTTATGGGGTTGTCTTCTACGAGCAAAACCGTCCACGCTTTTTGAGGTAAGTCGAGTGATTTTAAAGGGAGATCTTCACTATCTTCAAAGGAGACACTTGGAATTTGCTTTATGTTGGAGCTTCTTCGCCTTGGAAGCTCTTGCTGTATCGTCTTTGCCGGGCTCACACTTCGCGCAGTGGATGAATTATGTACCAGAGCTGGCTTGACTGGCGATTGGGATTGGCGCATGGGCAGATCTACATTATCCGAAGAAGGCAAAGCATTGCAACAAGCTTCATGCAAAACATTGGCAAGTTTGTGAGGAGATACACTATATAGATTAGTTTTATCCATATCAAGAACTGATAACTTACGGAAGACGCAAATAATAGACTTTGATACCGCCATCAGTAGTATAGTCGTTGACACGATAAGACGGACCACAGATGACGATGATGATTGAGCAACTTGCCGGTTCGGATCGACTGGTTTCCGCACTCTGTATTTTCTCCTCTAGATCCTCTCCGCCAATAGTTAAAATCATATCAGCGAAGTCTAGATCTAGGGCTGGAGATGGCTTGATGTTAACCCCAAACCACTCACTGAACATCGACTCTAGAGACGATTTGAGCGAGATCATAGATTCGGCTTCAGGAGATAATATTCCAGTCGGTACATCGGACACGTTGGGATAGATTAGGAAATCCTGCTGTACCAAGCCCACTTTAAGATCTTTAATAGCTGTTCTGATCTCGGAGACCATGTCCACGTCATCGGTAGGCTCTCTCGTTTGCACTCGAACGGGAATGCTGACAATAGCCTTGGTTCCAACGCCAAGCTCACTTTTGATATTGATTGTTCCTTTGATATCATGCAATATCTGCCGCACAATACTGAGGCCAAGGCCTGTGCCAATACTTAATGCGTCCTCTTGTTTGAATGCCGTATATAAATGATCCCTGAGGAAATCCCGAGAGATACCGCGACCTGAGTCAGTGATTGTTAGATTGAGGTATGGAAGGCTTTCCCCATCGGGAGGAGGCGAACTGTGTTCGAGGGTCAGAAAAACCTTAACAAGTCCCTCCTCCGTGTATTTGAGAGCGTTGCTAAAGAGATTCATCAATACTCTCCTGTATGCTCCGACATCAATTTTGAGATTCCAATTTGGCTGCCACATGATATCTACGATCACAACAACTGGTGCTTGAAGAATACGGTTCAAATCTGGGGGTTTGGTCAAGCTTCTCCCGGCATAGACTGAATCGATAACTTCCTCTGTCATTACAGATATGTTTGAGGCGCGGACATCTCCTCGAGCACGTGCACGTTTCCCAGACATGTGTTTCGATTTTTTAGGTGTCTTCTTTTTGTTTATTTTTGAGAATTCGAGGACATGATTTATTGTGTCTAATAGTGTCCTACCACAAGAATTCTACGCCAGATTAGTAAAGTCAGCGAGTCAAGCTCGAGGCCAACATACTATTGTGGTAACCATTTCAGCTTGCATACCAGACAGGTCCTCGTCTTGGAGAAATTCTACGCTTGCTAGAATTCCATGAAGAGGAGACCGTAGCTCGTGGGAGATACTTGCGACGAAATCAACCTTCATGTGTGAAGCCACTAAAGCTGAGAGGCGTGACACTTCAGACATTATGCTATTTCCCCACGCGGCCTAGAGTATGATTAGTTCTTGACTGTATGATTACATAAATTTTCTTTACCATGTACGTAATATCTTCGCTCGGAGTCAGAACTCTAGTTGGGTGTAGAGACCAAATGAACGCTCCTGAATACCACCTCTCACTACCAGCATCCCATAGTGGGAACCAGACAATGCTTCTTGCTCCTGGAACAATTTTAAGAATGGCAGCTGCCTCCGAGCGACGATTCAATGATATCTTTGCCTTTCGCGTCTCCGCTTCGGTAGATAGTTCTGCAGGCTTAGGGTCAGACGGTCCATCTATATCACTGCAAGAGATCGAGCCATCGTCCTCAAAATTAAAAACCTTTCCATGAGGATAACGTTTAGTTAATGCTCGGAGAAGTGACTCGGGACAAACTCCGAGCTTACCAATATGTGCGTGAGACTTTAGGCTAGAACGACTTCGGGTCGAGTAAGCCAAAAGGCTTGCAGGTGGCTCGTTGCCGTCGCCATCGTCCGAGACGATAGTACGATGTTTCTGCATGCCAACGTCACTCTCAGAGGTCGTGGATATTGGTAGATCAGGATTATGACGTCCCGGAGCTTTCTGGTTCATGCCGCTTTTCGAAGACCTACCACCGAAAGATCCAATACTTGCATCAAAGAAAACAACACCATCTAGATCTAGCGCTTCTCGTAATAGATTACTCGCTCGACTAAAGGCCTTTCTCACATCATCAGATAACAATGCTTCTTGGAGTTCTTTACCTGATACAGGGTCAGAATGGGCAGATGCAGTATCGAGTGAAAATCCTCGGGATGGAGCAATGGCTGCCATATTTGAGCCTATTGATGTGGCTTGTGTTGTCTCACTTTGCGAATCAGAAGCGGTTGACCGAGCCTTGAGGGCAGGTTTTGACGGTACTATGGTAGATTCTGCTGATGTAATACCTCGTCTTCCACCAGAACTAGGTTCGATACCATCGTTGTTCGCGTCTCTAGTATCTAAACCTACGCCAGAATTTCTAGAACCTCGGGAATCCTCCAGCCTCTGCATCGTCGCATGTAGAAACTTGTCCGGGCCATCCTGCACTCCAAACTCCGCATCTGCTTGCTGATTGAGACTTATTCCACGACGAGATCTCTCATTCACCACGGACTGCTGGATATTCCTGCCGTCTGTTGCTTGAGTGAGCCACCAGTCTCTCAAACTTTCGCCACCTTCCAGAAAAAGAGCTAATGCCCTGACCATCTTCTCTGAGCGATCATGGCTTTGCTTTACCCGGCCAGCTTCAATATGGTTCATGCTTGTAGAAGCCATGTGCTCCAAAAAACTTATGTCTGCAGATTCCAAGGGCGTGCGAGGCTTGTCATCAAGTATGGAATATGTTCCTGGGTTTGGTCAGTATAATGCCTGTCTGAGAGATATCGGTTTTATGTACCTATCACATATCCCCGTTCTGTCCGAAGTGGAAAGGAGATAAATGAGCGAGAAAATGGCGCTTCTTCTAGGGAGGTAAGATTTTTCCACCTTTCATGCTCTAAGAGATTGATCTCAATATGTTGGAGGGCGGGTTGCTGCGCGATGCCGCAAAACAAATCGATCGACCAACGACACAATTCCGCTCGATCCTTCAACATGGCCTCGCTATGCCAGGCCGCGTCCGCTTCGTCCTTGGCTGGGGCATCGTAGTTTGATATCGCCTTGCCCGCTTCGGCCAGAATGTGTTCTGAATTGTTGCCGATCAAGCTTATCGCGCATCTTGTCGCATTGAGCCGCAGTGCTCCAACCTGCGCGAAGGCAAGAAGAGCTGGATCGTAGCCAGAATATGCAAGACCGTGTTCTCCGCTGGGCAAGGATTTAGCTGGCTGGTAGTACCTACATCAAAGGAGAGAAAAGTTAGTTGGTTCACGGTACGGATAAGTACTAAGCAGTGGACTAAGCACCGACCTGAAGAACTCTCGTTCTCGTGCTGTCTCTGAGGATTTGGCCATGTTAGCTGGCCCGCGGGCTTCCGCGATTAAGGCGTCAATTTCAACATGAATGCTGTCTAGGTGGATGAATTGTCCTACAGAGCCAGGATGCTTTTCGATTGACGTAGCGATGGAGGTTAGGAATTGTTGGCGACAATCCTTGGTGGTTGTTCAAGCGCTAACCCATGGAAGTTGGAAGGGTGCGTAAGACTAAAGGAATGACCTAACACTGAGGTGGTTTCCATGTTTATTTTTTGGTGCGGCATCTACAATAAGGTGAGGGGTAGACAAGTAAACGCTTGATAGGGTGAAGGAGTTGAGATGAATTGATACCATGGGGACTACTCTCGACAACAAAAGGGGATAAAGGAAATATTTATTTTACATGCGAGACATTTACAAAGTGACGGACCCCCTTCCGTCCACTGGTTTGTTTGTTGTAATGAAGTTAAGTCTATTGAATCGGCGATCTTGCTGGGTGACTGTATCAAACAAGTCGTGTTTATTAGCAGGACAACAATTGGGGTCAATGAAACTGCTGCGGAGCATGTGGAGAATCCATATCAATCATAAAGAATACACGCTTATGGATGTGTTTTTGAGAACTGGGACATAGAGCGGGAGAGTCGTAGCATAATGTAACTTGTAGATTCATTGTCCAAAAAAAACTCCAGGCTTCCCATAAAATGCAAACGCTGCCATCAATCATCCTTTGTGTGTTCCATACTCCTGATTAATATATAGCTTAGCGGTCAACTGCTCGTACTATCCGCTCCTCCCGGATCTCTTTCCTCCCCACACCAGCTGTATATGGCACCACTACGCAATGCTCTCATATCCGCCACTTCCGGAGTGTGCACTGCGGTTCGAGAAGAGGTAGTAGATAATAACGCCTAGGATGGGGAAGAGAAAGATGACGAGGAGCCAAAGGATCTTGTGTGAGACTGGGCGGCTAGATTTCAAGACCTCAACTATATGAGAATTAACATCGAACCATGATCATGAAAAGACTGGGAGCACTTACGTCCAACGATGATATCAAGAATCAAAACGATGAAGCCAATGATGCCTCCACCACTGCCGTATTTCAAGGCGTTCCCATGAGCAGCGGTAGAGACGGTCTCCTCAGCGAAAGCAAGGGAGATCAGAGCGAACTGAAGGAAGAGGTTGAGTATGGCGTGCATGTTTGCGCTTGACCTGAGACAATGAGGTTTGTAGCTTAGCAAAGATTGGATTTTGATTGTTTGTTTGACAGAGGAAGATGGGATATAAAGGAGAGAGAAGGGGAAATCAACAAAACGTTGGAGCCTGGCCTGGTTTCGCTTATTACTGTAGGAATGACGTGTGCTGCAGCTGTTGTGTTGTGATTGATGAGCTCAAGTTTCAGTTTTCATGGCCATTGGCTTGGCGGTGAATGCGATGCACATATATGCGTAGATATGGGAATGATATGCGGATACTTGGGTCCGACATACCGTCATACCAAGCCTTTTATTGTTATCTTATCTATTGTCAACGTGCATGCAGTGTGGTGCAAAAAGTATTAACCCATGTCATGCTAGCGTGGTGATTAGTACGTAGTTTCAGGGGTGCAGGATTCAAACTGCACATTTAAACCGCCCTGAAGAACTTCATGAGTTAATACTTTTTGCACCACACTGCAGCAAACAAACAAACAAACAAACCAGCCATAAAAAAAGTCAAATCAAACCAAATTGGAGCGAAGGACCAGCTTGCAATTACAAGATGATTCAGACTGGCAATGTATTTATGACCCAGAAGCGGAACTTTCATAAAAGCTTCAAAGCGTCAAGATTCCCAATGTGTTTGGATTGCACAACAGCACATTAAAGCTCGTAAACACAATAAGAGTTTTTCCTCAACCCTAGTTTTAATGCATCCCCGACCATAGCCTCCTCCAAACGCCTCAAGCCATGCCCGGAAAAATTACAATACAATGCCAGCCATCCTATAAAAAGCCCTTGCTCAGGCTGACATCCCTTCTGAGACTGCTTCTCCTCTTGGGGATGTCAATTCCGCCATCATCAGCCATTGGCGTGCCTCCACGGCTCCATTTCCGGGGTACTGGCGTTCCTTTCACTTTAAGCATATCCAGCTCGCGCTCTAGACGTAAAGCCTTCTCCTTCTCCTCTCGCAATTCCCGCTCTGCTCTTCGAGCCGATAGCTGGGCGGTCGAGTCTGACGACTGTAGCTCATCAATAGTGGCGAGCAGTTTCTCTACCTTGTCGCGTGCCCGATTAATGTCCTCCTGGAGCGATGTATTGGCCTTTTCCTTACGCTCAATCTGAAGCTGAAGATCTTTAACAGTACGATCTACGTTTCGCACGGAACGTTGCGATTTGTTGCGTTCATTTTCTTGCTCCTCAAGTTGCGCCTCCAGCTGAAGCTCGTTAGTTTGTGAGAAATTCGTATGCAATAGGGGCACTTACTTCTTGGACACGACCGTGAAGGAATCTCACATCCTGGCTGGCACTGGAATAGCCCTTGGTCTCAAGGTCTACCAAGCGGACCTGCACTTCCTTTAGAGACTTCTCCAGCGCCGCCTTCTCATGATTTAATTGTACAGTCATTTCACGTTCGGCGACTATATCCTTTTGAATTTCTGATGCCAAGGCTTCCGCTCGTCGCATCTTGCCTACGGCGGCAGCAGCAATGTCTTCCTGTTGGGCTAGGCTAGATTTGAGCTCTAGAATCTCCTTATCTACACCTGCAGCATTGCGTAACGAGGGACTATCACTTCGTGTAAGATCTTCAAGGCCTGCTTTAGCTTCCTCGAGTCGCGCTTCAAGACCGCGCTTCTCTCGTTGGAGCATGTCCCGTTCCGCAGCCACATCGTCAACAGATGTTCGCAATGTGCGGACTTGGGATAGGAGAGAGACGATCTTGCCTTGAGCATCATCATGTGCTTTCACTGCTTCATCGCGTGAGGCGGAAAAATCAGACAAGGTGGATTCGAGACGCGCTTTCTCTTTGGACCACGTAGAACTGTTCAGGACTTCGTCATCCCATTTAGATCGAAGCTCGTCAAGCTCTTCTCGAAGACGGGTGCTTTCAGCCTGCTTGAAGAGCTTCTCCTCCCGAGCGATATCAAGCTCATTTGTAAGAGTTGCGAATTCAGCCTGGTACTTCTTACGGGTCTGCTCCATACTCGATTCTTTGTCCTCGATATCCATGGCTCGCTGGCTACGGTAATCTTCGAGCTCATGTTGCAGCCGCTTCCGAGCTTGAAGAGCTGCTTCAAGGTCAGCAGACATATCCTCTACTCTTTCTTCGAAACTCTGATTTTGACGTTGCAGGTCCTCAATGGTGGCTTCCATTTGCTTTCTCTCCGACATAATCTCTGCGCACGTCTCTTCTGTTTCTTTAGCTTGCGATCGTGCAAACTGCTCGGCTCTAGAGGCCTTGAGAACAGCGATCTCTGCTTGCTCAAGCTTGCTGAAATACTCGTCCGCACGGGCTTTATATAATGACAAATTAGACGTAACATCTAGCAACTTTGAGGATTCGGCGTCCAGGCGAATCTGGATATCAGTATAGTCCTGGAGTAGCTGGCTTCGGCTTGCTGCATCTTGATCTCTTTGCAACGTCATGTCCCCTAGGTCAGATTTGGCATCTCTTAGCTCCACTTCCAACGTAGCACGGGTGTGCTTCAAGCTCTCGAACTGTCTCTTTGTATCTTGAAGCTCGGCAACGGTATCCGTGTGAGCATGCATAATCGACCTTCGAGATTCTTCTTGGCCGTTAATGAAATCGAACAATTCTTCGTGAGATTTGGTCTGAACATCTCGCAAAGACAATTGCCCAGTTTGGATACTCTTCTCGAGGGCTGACACTTTCTTTGCTGAATCATCTAGCATATCATGAAGTCTGGTATTGGCTTGCTCCAACTTCTGCACACGGCGGAGAGATGGGCTATCTTCATTCCATATATCATGCGATGGATTTTGCAATTCAAGTTGACTTTGTAGGTGACGATTTTGCATTTGCGTCATCTGTAATTGATTTTGAAGCTCTTCAAGATCAGCCTTCAGATCCATGCGGTTGTTAAAGCTGAGAATATCTGCAGTGCGGTCTGAACGTCCAGAATCTTGAGTGTTGTCGGTGCTAGGGAACCGCCGAGTAGGGGTAGAAACATTAGAACGCGGCCGAGCGTTCAGCTTGTTCTTAAGTACAGGCGATTGAAATGGGCCTTGATTTGGATTGATCTCCTCTAGTTTTGGCCGAGTCGGCGACTGACGCTCCGGGGAGTCAAGTCCCTCTTCAAATCTCCTTCGCATGTCAGCCAATTGTGCTTCTGCATTGGAGCGACCAGCTGTTTGCACGCGAAGGTTTTGTTGTAGCTCATCGATTTTCTGGGCCAGACTTGGGACTAGGTTGGGTGTTGATCTGTTCGACCCTTTATCACTGCTTCCTGTCCCGTCAACCTGCGGAAGGTGGTTAATTGTCTCAGGATCCACTTTGCGCATCAGCTGCAGAACTTCTGTTTCACGAGCATCTATAATCGATTGCAACTGCCGATTTTTAGCTTGCATCTGGGAGTTGAGTTGTCGTTCATCCTCCAATTTGCGATTAGCTTCCGCCAACTGGGTCGTGAAGGCAGACGAAGCCAATTCAGCATTTCTGCTGGTTTTGTGCTCACGTGCAATTTCGTGGTTAAGATCTTCAAGACCTAGTTGAAGCTTCTCCTTTTGTTTCTCCATCGAAGCAAGTGCCACTTGAGCATCGGTCAACTGCTTATTCAGCTTCTGGTTCTGTTCTTCAGCCTTTGTCTTCTCACGTTGCAGTGCCATGATCTGACTCCGAGACGACTCGCTAGCTTTGGAACCTGAACGAGCAAGCTCGAGCCCTTTTTGCTGAATTTTGTTCAGAAGAGCTCGGTTATCATTTTCTGATGCCGCGAGTCTACTCCTGATTGTGCTGAGTTCGCGCTCAAGTCTCTCCTTCTCTTGATCTTTCTTCAAACCAAAATCCCCAGATTCGAGTATCAATTTATTGAGATTCTGAACTTGCAAGTTGAGTCGTCCACATTCGTCTTCGTAGTACTTGGCTCGGCTTTGCTCCGCGTCGAGATCTTTCTTCAGACTGGCTTCACGTTCTCGAGCAAGTCGAGATGCGCTCCGATCACCAGCCAGTTCAGCTTGAATCCTAGCCTCTTCGGCAGCGGCTTTAGCTTCTCTGAGCTTCCTGATCTCATTGCGAGCCTCGTTGCGCTCTTTCTCAGCAGTGACCCGAGCCTCCATTGCTCGCCTCAATGTATCCTGCTGAACATACAGTTCCTTCTCAATAATGATCTTTGCTTCATTGACTTCTTGAAATTTCTCGCTAAGCTCACGGTACTTATGGTCAGAAAGAAGCTGAACATCGTCCCGAGACTGCCGCTCTCTGCTCAGATCCTTCTGAACGTCAGATAACTGCTGCTTGAGTTCTGCAATTTGTCCCTCGAGCATTTTGCGATTCTGGCCTGCTTGTACATCCTCAGTAAGTCTGGCCTCGAGGAGTTTCTTGGCGTCAGCCGCTTCCTTTTCTAGGTTTGCTTTTTGTGATTTCATAGAAAACATTTCGGCCTGAACTTCACGCAGTCGGACTACAACGTTTTCTTTTTCTGAAGCTAATACTCGCTTTTCTTCACCAAATTTTATCCTCTCAGCGTCGTATTTCTGATTGTCCGACCGGAGGACGGCGAGTTCACTCTCCTTCCGTCGCATGAGGTCTTCATATCCAGTAGATGTTGCGGAAAGTTCAGATATCTGCTGATGAACACGACGATTCTCAGCGGCAAGATCTCGTTCTCTCGTTCTAGTAGCTTGAAGTTCCTTGGTCGCATTAACAAGCTTAACTTCAAGATCCTGATCAACCTTCAGTAGCTTGCCCTCAAGATCTTGCACCTTGCGATCCTTGATACTTAGTTGGCTTTGGAGCATTCTAATGTCCTGAGTAAGACGGGATTCTTCTGCACTTCGCTCAGACTGCGATTGAGCAAGATCCTTAAGCTGTACATCTAACTCCTGGAGTTTTTCTGCTAATTCCTTCTTTTCAGCCTCTAATTTAGAAATGATTTGACCTGCCTGCTCAAGCTGCGATCGCCATTTTTCACATTGTTGTTCGGCTTTCTTTTTCGCCTCTAACAAATCATCGAGTTGGTCTTCAAGTTTCTCTTGATCATCCAGAGCTCCAGCAAGCTTATCACTGAGCTCAGCTTCTCTGAGTTGGAGCCGCATGAAAATCTCCTCCTTGTCCAAGGCAAGGGCTCGCTCACTCTCTAAGGTATGCTGTATTCTCTGCATTTCTGCGTGGGCATTCCTACGTTCTTCGTCAAGCCGTTGGCGCTCAGCTGCCTCGGATTGCATTTTTTCATTGAGTTTCTGAATCATTTCGTCTCGCTTCTTCACTTCACCTGATGTCCGGGTTGCACCCAGAAGAGGCTTCATCTTCACCAGCAATCGCCACCATGGATTCTCGTACAGGTCTAAGTATATCTGGAAGTTTCGTTGCACTATTCGAGTCGCCTCGGCGCGATATAGTCGTTTATGGGCTATGCGTCGCTGGGTGAATCCTCGCGCTACAGATTGAAAACGAGACATTATTTCGCGGATCAATGCATCCCGCTGTTCCTCAAGCTCTGCCAACACTCCAGCTCGGAAGAAAACTTTGGTGATACCGACTCTGTACAACGACTTATCTAGACCAAGCTTGTCAAGCATGATGTTCGCTGCAGATTGTCCCTCGAGGTACCCTTTGGGCATATTCCGGCACAGAACCTCATATCGTTGTCTGAATTCCGAGAATGGCAGACGATTGGGAAAGCCAGTCCGAGCAATCCGTATGCCTTCAAGAACACCATTGCATCTAAGCTGATCCAGGACAAGTGGAGCACTCAACTGTTTCGGTCTTTTCTTATGGTTAGGTATGATACATCGAACGAAATGAGGATGAGTTGAGTGCAACTGAGCCATAAGCGTCGAGAGCTGCTCTTTATGCCTTTGAGCCACCGTCCGGAAAAGCCCTTTTTTAACTCTACTCCGGGTAGCACCGCTCTCATCGTCTCCACAATCAGCGAAGAGAGATGCGACGTGGCTATCAGTAGATGCCGCTAAGAGTCGTGTTACATTATCATTGAGAGGGTCTTTATTCTTCTCTAGCCAACCGTTGGTAGAGTACTCTACCTCAGCTGCGTAATGTGTAAGAATAAAGCCATGGCCGTGACCTGGACGTGAAGGTCGATACTTTGGCGATTTTCGATCCCAAAGAGAATGAAGTTTCTCGGTAAAAGACTTATCTGTAGCCTTTGGCATAACAGCGTCCTCGTCCAGGCATGAAAAAATACCAATAGGATTAGGCAACTCGATTAGATCGATTGTTGGTTGAAGATCATGGCCGAAATCGATGAATTTCCATTCGATCTGTTCTCTGGCGTATTCTTCCTGCTCCAGAACAAACATGTGATGATTAAAGAACTGTTGCAGCTTCTCATTGGTATAGTTGATGCATAGCTGTTCGAAACTATTTTCTTCGAAAATCTCGAAACCAGCAATATCGAGGACACCGATAAAGTGAGAGTCATCCAACCCCATACCAGTCCTGTCTAGTTGTCGATTAATTCGCGTGACTAGGTCGCCAAATCCACGTTCGTAGATACCCTTCGACAGTGCATCAATAGCCAGTCTCACTTGTTCTGGAGTTTGTACTTTCTCAACCCACTCTCGGCCGGCTTTCACGCGAGGATGCAGTAGACCCTTCAAAAATGGCTCTACTGGCATGCCTAGGAGTTTGCATACTTTTTCTGCATGCGACTTTGCGTCTGGACCAAGCCGAGCTTGATCTGCTGCTCTGCTTTCTTTCATCACAGTGATATTACCTAAATGCAGGACTGCTGCTACTGTTCGAAGAATAGCGGCTTGTTCCTTCTCGGAGAAACCCATAATGTTGAATGCCTCAATCAAATAGTTCCACTCATCCCGATCAGAAACACCAGTGATTGTATCATGACCGTCTTTTGTATACGCGAAATCCTCTACATCCATGTCATCAAGTAGCAGATCATGTCTCAATCCTCTATCAGCGCCTTTCAGGAGCTGGTAAAAGACATGATAGTTCCGTTCCTGAGGATTCAATCTTACAACACGCGATTTTTCTAGCAGATACCAATCGATGAAAGCGCCGGCAATAGTTCCTGTGCGTGTAAATTCGATACGGATGAACTTTCCGAAACGAGAAGAGTTGTTGTTTCGAACAGTCTGTGCATTGCCAAAGGCTTCAAGTATTGGATTCGCACGAAGGATCTGCTGCGAAAGATTGGAATGCTGCTGTGTCCTAGATTTGACTGGAGACTCGGAATGAGCCACTGCGGCTAGATACTGTATAACTTTTTTGGTGTTCTCTGTTTTACCTGCACCAGACTCCCCTGTAACGAGAATGCTCTGATTCTCTCCTTCTTCCACAAGGTTTCTGAAGGCTTCATCCGCCATAGCGAAAATGTGTGGCTTGGTCTCCTCGCGACCTTGGCCCTTATACATATTAATATACTCATTCGTATATATCGGTAAAAGACAGTATGGGTTGATTGCGACTAAGAATAGTCCCGAGTAAGTGTATATTAAATCCGCTTGGTATCTCATGTGAAGATTGTGTACTACTGAAGCTTCATTAAGATGTGTGAGCTCTGCCATATCATCTGCTTTGTCAAACTTTGCGGGATTGACCTTGTCGACGCTATCCGCCTGGACTTCGCGTTGCTATTGTCTCAGTTAGCCAATATAAGAACTGAGTAGTGCGAAACATACGCTGCCATCATCACATTGAACTAAGATCTGGTTATTTCTTAGGTCTTCCACGATCCATCCTCGCACAAAAGCAGCTTGTGGATCTTTCAGCCATACATAGCGCTTCCCAGAGAAGTCATTTTCTCCTTCGATTCCCTTAACCACTTCAGTCCCTCTCAGCATTTCTTCTCCCTTGATAAAGGATGGCGCAAAGGTACTTGATGTAGACATAGCGAGTTTCGAGCCTGACCGTGGTCGTGAAACTTCATTTTTATTAGGTAGTACTATCGCTCCAAGGGAGGAATAAGACTGGTTTCGAGTTTGCGACGGAGGCGGGCTCTGGCCAGCTGGGGATAGTGGAGAGGATAGAACCACCGACTTAGGTCTGCCATTGGGACTTCCTGGTGCTGGAGATGTAGAACCTGTCCGGGCGAATGGATTGTTGCGCCTTTGGCTTGAGCTAGATGCCATCCCGGTGTTATGAGGCGAAGGGATCTAAAGGCTGGATATGTGATGGAAAGACAACATTAATTCATGAGAGCGCGTTTCGAATACTTAAGAGGAGACCGCAGATTTTAATCAGGAAGAAGAAATCAGAAATTCTTTTCAAAACTCCACATACACATATGAAAATTTTAGCTGTTCTGTTGCTTGGTGCTCGTTGTGTAGAGACTCCCGATTCCGTATTTATTTTGACGCGAAACAGACTGTCAACAAAACCCACCCGTAGGAGCAACCAGGATGCCAGGGGAAACGTCATCACGTGTTGGCAAGCTTGCGCGCTAACAAAACCAAGCCAACCTCGTTCATGAATTTATCACAACCTTCAGCAACCATAAGAAAAAACCCGATCAACGCTCAGTCTTATGTTTAAGGCTGCGCACTCTATTCACGAGCGTGGTCTATGAGTTTTAAGCAATACTTCGCAGCTGATATTTCTGCTCTTTGTTGTTTGTTCCCTTCTGTTGGAGAACGTCCTTCTACGATCATTATCTTCAAGACAAGCTTGAAAGTTCGGCATATTAAGCTCCTGCATCTTGAGGATAATGCGTATTGAATCGTGCTTCTTTAAAAATGTCCGAATACCCTCAACAACCGCATTATGGTGCCAGTTATGGTGGCCAAAGCCAGTCTAGTGTCCAATATCATCCTCCCTACCCAAATCAATATTCACAGCCAGATGATGGTCGCGCGGCGCAACATCAGTACATCCCGACCTATGATGTGAATGCTTCTGCATATGGATACAACCAGGCTGGGTTCAATCCTCCTGCCGTGACGCCAATTCCTTCTGCGTTGCCCATATACCAAGGCTGGCATCAAGATCCTGTGCCACTACCATCCTATACCGCTCCCCCCAATCCAGCGTATACTGGTAATAATTACAGCGCATATCCTCAACAGTACATGCCCATAAATCAACAGCACTCCTATCAACAAAGCTCGCAGGACAGGCAGGTGAGTGATGCAAATTATGATCCTGCATATACAGCGGGGAACGCCAATCCAGTTGATTATGGCGCGACTCAATATCCTCGAAATAATGGTAATGGCTACGCTGGTAATGGCCCATCTGTGATGTATCTCAATACCCACGATGCCAATCAGCGACTGTCCCGTTCTCGTGAGTTGCGCCTGCCCTATCAATGAAATATTCTAATTAAAGGTCGCAGAGAATGAGTACAACTATAATAACCGTAACACTCTTGATTCCTCACATATAACCAACCAAGCATCTACCTCGTATTCCTCATACTCAAGTACGCCTGTCGGAAATCATAATCTCTCTATATCTAAACAAAATCGAGCTAGCCAAATTGCAAGTCATTCACACAATAGTGATAAAGCACCGAAGCCTCCCCATTCATCTCAAGCTGTTGAGCCTAGCAAGCCGGTACGAGACGCAGATATGAAGAAGTTGCAAGATATCGTTCCCAACAAATCCACTATTCCTACTGTAACTAACTCAGTCCCGAACACAACCGTCCATAATACGGCTCTAGAAGCACGCGCTGATGCTAGAAAAGCTGTTATGGATCTATACAAGGGGGATTTTGGCTATTCTATCATTCTTAAAGAAGGCAGAGTTAGCGAGGAACAGCTGACAAATGTGTTCGATGATCTTAAACTTTCTCGAACTTCCCCCAAGCCTTATGATGTTACACAGCACTCACGTACAACACATGCGAACGAAACCTTGACGAATAATCGGTTATTGGAGACCACTTCACAAAGAAACGACATAGCAGTCTCCAAGGTCCTTGATCCATCTAGCAGTTTGAATACGATAGATGTGACAACGCCCCATGTTGAAAAAGCGGGAAACCTCTCACCCAATACATCACCGACAACCGGTACAAAGACAGCAGCCACAACGGACAAGGAAAGAACCTTGCAATTAAAGATGGAAGCATTGCGAAAGTCGAGAGAAGAACGTGCACAGAAGGCAGCGGCAAAGAATGTTCAAGCCGCGCCTACAGCACCTGTCACTGCTCAAGCTGAGCCGCCAAAATCTGTTGCTGTGCCCGAATTCGCACCAAAATCAGTAGGCTCAGCTCCACAGACAAAAGCTGAATCTGATTCTCACACGGCTGTACACGTCGTGTCTGAATGTTCGGCTTCACCTTTGACTTCTGGTTCACCATCTACACAAGCAGAGCACATAAAAATACAGGAACAAACACCTAAAACACCCTCAGTTCCGGTTCAATCATTTCAACATCAACCTCCTTCCAGTTCTACAGCTATTCATTCTCTCACGCAAAACAACGCTGCCCAGCAATCTATCATACCAGGACTATTTATAAATCAGCGAAAACGACCAGTTGCTGCAGACTTCGATACTCCGGCCACGATGGCGCCGTTTAAACGCCCCTTTGGTGAGATCCGAAGTGAGACACCACTAGTGATTGATGTGAGCGAAGAAGAGGACGAATCGGATGATGAAGATGTTGAGATGGATCTGGAATCTCCCATAGAGCAAAGTTCGCCTGTTCAGCCTTCGAGATCTTTATCCAATCAACATAATCAATATACATCGTCATTGAGCAATACCCCACAGCGCATACCAGCTACTCCACAATTTGCAAATGCTGGCATCAATACCCCTCCAGCCACTCAAACCATCCGGGGAGGGCCGATCGATGTCTTGAGAGCGAAGGAGCAGCAGATAGAAGAAATGCGAAGAAAAATCGCAGAGGCAGAAGCTGCAAAGGCGCAAAAACGGGCTCAAAAAATAGCTAGTGGCAACAGTACACCTCGCCAAACTGATATAAACAACGAGACTGGAAAGCCCACCAATGGTACGGCCATCCGCGCCAGCGAAAATTCAAGTCCCGTACACAAGATTCAAATAGCCGTGCAAATCCAAGAAAGCATCAACACTGCGGATGGCAAAGTGAATGCTGAACAGAAGCGTCTTTCCGAAGCCCAAGTTGTAGAGCAGGAGAAGGCCGCCGAATTGAAGATACAGGAGGCAGAGAGCAAGCGCCTCCGTCGTCAAAGACTGGCAAGCGATCTTCCTCGAGTAGATGCTGAGGTTGTGGAAAAGCAACGGAAGCTCGATGAACTACGTGCTCAGATGGCACAAATGGAAGCAGAAATCCAGAAAACCCTTGAAGATAAGCGAAAATTAGCGGAGGAAATGGAGATACTAGGTCAGGATACAGAGGACCAGCTTCAAGCACAGAAGGATAGGCTTGATGAGTTGACAAACATTAACGATGCCCATGATCTGAGTACGTACATTCTTGCATATCCCTAACCTAGATCCGCCATTGGCTGCGCTACCCTTAAAATAAATAAATCTTGTGCCTAACGGACCATTACTTATTCGAATAGTATCTTCACAGCCAGCGTCGGAAGTTGTCCCAGTCCCTGGAATTTCGACCACTATTCATCCGGAAACAGAGTTTGTTCAGCAACGCTCGCCTCTACATCACACTGACAAACTTGATGGGGCTCGTATTATCAATTATTCGTTATCGGCTGAGCGCCAGGTAGCCGTGCCTAATACACATGATAATGGACGGTCGGACGCTTTCGAAGAGCCGAAGCCTCAACATACTGCTGGACTGGAGCCTTCCAGGCGCGAAGAAATAGCCACCGCTGACCAAATATTGGATGATGCACTTCAAGAGGCGGCACGAGCTGAAGCGGATTCTAGTGGACATGGAGAAAGTGATGCAATGGATGCCGACGATTTCTATGCGACCGAAGACCCACCAGAGATAGACAACCACTCCACTTCGATGGATGTGGATGACCGGAGCCCGAGTTATTCTCCAGTTCTTGAACGTTCTACACATAATGTCGTGGAGCCAGAATCAGACCATTACTCGCCAGTTCCAGAGCACATTGAGTCACGGGATATCGAGTCTGATGACTATGAGCCTGATGATTATGAGCCCGAAGCACTGTCGTCCATCAGCAATTCACCCCCGTTCAGTCCTGAGCCACCTCAACAGCCTTTGGAAAACGGAGAATTTATGAAAGTTGCCCAGGTAAGAGATGAAGGAGAGGTTACAGATGAAACAGAAGATGCTGGCATGACTAATGGTAGTGGGATACTCTCTAATGAAAATGAGAAAGCAATGGCTATTGACGGTACCGGGGTAGAGGCATTCTCTAAAGATGGCGAGAATTTGACAGCAATTGATGATTCAGAACACGACACAGCAGGTGCTCAGGTACAAACGGTTCGTAAATTTTCACTGTCAAACGACGACATTGAAGCAGAGGATACGATTCCGCAAAGCAAAGGTGGCCATCCTGTGCTAAATGAAGTATAAAATATCATTATTTTTCTCAGTTCGAAGTCCTGACATATGATAGGATTCGATTGTAGCCAATCCTGACGAGACACCACTATTCACACCGTATGAAAGCCCTTTAAAGATGCTTCGTACATACCGATTTCACCCCGATTATAATAAGGAAATTACTGGAGGATATCGATCTCTGACTTATAATCATAATATCGACCCAAAGAAAACTTTCTGCCCTTGGGAGCTGGGAGGAGCTTGCAATGATAAGACCTGCACCTATCAGCACTTTAAAGACATTGGGCTCCTAGGTCGGTGAACTTCGCCAAAACAAACCGAGCACGGCTCGTTTCTTGGTATATCTTCTTGTCCCGCACAGGCTGACTTATAGCTCGCGTCCAGACAGTGTTATCATAACCAGCCTAGGCAATCCTGATGAATTCATCGGAGAGCAACGCCAAAGATTCTGCGATGGGCTTAAACATACCCTTTCCAACCTACGCGAGAAAAAAGTTAAGGATTTTGACGTTATTGCTAAAGAGGTAGTTGCACATCGGACGAGATTCCTTGGCAACGAATCCAAAGTGCTGACTGGCACTACTTGAAGCACACACCTCACGCGTGGCACTTCTTCACGACCTTGTAAAAACATCTGTTCTTGGGATCCATTCTTCTAATGCCTTCTTTTTATTTATGCATACCCAACGAGGCCCCCTTTCGACATGTACGGATTCTTGTATGTATATTTTAAGCCACGTTTGGAGCCTTTTGTGCGCAACATTTGCATGGACGGCGTTGCATAGCAGCCCGGTGTTTAGTGGATTGTGCTACGATACCCCGCCAAAGCACTGGCAAAGAAAATCAGGGGAACAGAGAATGCTGCTACCCTAAGAATCATATCTCTCAGACATGGTGGGTTTAGCTAGTTTTCACAGCCAAAGCCAGATCAATCAACATTGTTTGCTTCTTATACCATCTTGTGTACTTTGGCATCGTGCGCTGAGCCAAGCCTATATGCAACTACCACTAAGGCTTGTTTACTTTCTGTTGCATCAATAACGGATGCCTTTTATCTTTGTTCCAGGTTTCTACAATCCGTTTCATACCTTGACGGAATGATACCAAATGCATGTTTGATCACGTGAGTAGAATCGAATGACCACACCCCGGAGATTCTCCTCCCCGAGCTGGCAAAGTGGGGGGGAACCTTACAATCACGACATCTTTGCTTGCAAACTCATCATCCTTCCTCCTCGCAGCCACCAAACAGACAGCCCGGATGAGACCCCTACCCTCCCCAATAGTTTGTGCTTTGGGTATTGGAAGTGCCGCTGACATAGCTGCTTTTATTACCGTTATGGCAGCAAGCCCGATACGATGTCAGCCCAGACTCACAGCACAGCAAGTCGTCATATCAAGGCGGACGATGCACTTCGGGCCAGCTCCTTGTAGCGTAGGTTTCTGGTGGGGAAGAGTTCTTTTTTTTTCTTTCTGTTTATGGTTTTCTTTATGTGAGGCGCCATTGTCGTTATTATTGCGATTTGTGATTCGGGACCTGATGATGAAGATCGAAGACGTGATATGTCGCTAGTGCCTTGGAGCGCGAGGTGCAACTAAGCTTTGCCGTGGCGCCCTTGGAGGGTATAAGACCAGTGCTTGTCCACAACCACACGGAACGCTGTTTTGTGGGGCAGGTCTCTTGTTTGCTCCTTACCTGGCTTCAGACTCATATATCGTGTTACTAGAAAGTGGGAGAGAGAAATGTCTACCTTACAGAATGAGAAGCCTGTTGTTGATTCACCGAGGAAAGATGGCAGCGATGTTGAATCCGATGACGCCTTCGCCAATCCTACAGGGATCAATGAGAAGAAACTGCTTAGGAAGCTGGATTTGAAGCTATTGCCGCCCTTGACGCTGTTGTATTTGCTCTCTTTCTTGGATAGAAGCAACAGTAGGTTTAACCACTTTCCAAGAATTAGCATGGGGATGATTAACGTGTATAGTTGGAAATGCTAGAATCGAAGGGTTAGCAACTGATTTGCATATTACCGGAAACCAATATCTCTTTACATTAACAATATATTTCATTGCCTATGTAGGTCCAGGACGAACCCCCGGAAGGACCAACGTACTAATAAAAACAAGGTCATCTTTGAAATCCCGGCCAATATCGTGCTCAAGCGCACCACGCCAAAGTTCTGGCTTCCTACTCTCATGTTAGCATGGGGAATCGTCGCAACGTTACTAGGAGTCTGCACCAACCTGGCAGGCTTTATTGTTGCACGCATGTTCCTCGGAATTACCGAGTCAGGGTTGTTCCCTGGTGTGGTTTTCTATCTGTCTATGTGGTACAAGAGAAACGAGACACACTATAGAGTTGCGCTATTCTTCTCCGCTGCCTCGTTAGCAGGAGCTTTCGGAGGAATCTTGGCTTATGGAATTAGTTTCATGAGAGGCGTGGGTGGATATGCGGGCTGGCGATGGATCTTCATACTCGAAGGACTGTTGACAATAGTCATAGCCTTTGGTGCTTATTTCTTTATCCACAACTACCCAGCCACCGCACCCTTCCTCACAGAACCCGAACGAGCATTCATTAACGCCCGTTTAAAAGCGGATTCCGATGCAACTAACGACGAGGAATTCGCCTGGTCCAATGTCAACGCCGCACTCAAAGACTACAAATGCTGGCTGTACGGGCTAGGGTTCCACACCATGTCCCTTCCGCTCTACACGCTCTCCCTTTTTCTGCCCACCATTATCAAGAACTTAGGCTATAAAGCCGCCGAAGCCCAATTGCTCACCGTCCCACCTTACGCCGTAGCCACTGCTTTAACTGTCATCGTCGCCATCTTCAGCGAGCGCTTGAAGCGGAGAGCACCTTTCGTCATTGCAAGCTCTGGCCTCGCAGTAATTGGCTATATAATCCTACTCACAGCACCAATCCACAGGCCTGGCGTCGCGTACACTGGCACCATCTTTGCTGCTGCTGGCATCTACCCATCCACCGCCATCGTTCTCTCGTGGCCCGCAGCTAACGTCTCGGGTCAGTCGAAACGAGCCACGGCCACTGCGATGACCATCACTATCGGCAACTTGGGTGCGGTCTTAGGCACGCAATTATATAGACCAAATACTAGTCCACGATGGTTCCTCGGCCATGGCTTTGCGTTGGGTTATCTGGTCGCGAATATAGGGGTCGCGAGCGTGTTGTGGATCTTATTAAATAAGGAGAACAGGGTCAAGGAGCAGAGAAGAGCGAACGTGGAGCTAGGCGGTGAGGGCACGGTTAAGAGTGATGAGGATGTAAGGTTTATTTTCCAGACTTAAGGTTGTTCTTGAGTCGGTGCTGGGTGTTTGTAGGTTATGGTATTGTAGCAAGTTTGTCAAATAAATATCTTTAATTGCGATATAAAGTCAACCCCTGATATTCGCACCCAAGTAGTTACTCACACCTTTGTTACAAGCCATTTACCCAAGAAACCAGATGATCATCATCTCCATAACCGTCGATGCAAAACTTTCATAATATGCCAACAATGCTCCTATGGGTAACAGCCCTCTCCCTTCTTTTTAACCTCCTCCATCATGCATCTCAACCCACCACGCGTCAATACATAGACCTAATCACCTAATTCACGTAGCATATCTCCCTTTCCACCCAAACATCCCAACCTCACCAATACACATTCAAATACATCACAAACCCCCTACAATTCTACTCAATGACAGCCCCTAACAATGTAACCAACCGGAGCCCTCGAGTCCTCGGCCCTAGCTCTCTCTTGCATGTCAGTAGAGAGCTATGTTGCTATTATTATTTATTCAGTGTGTGAAATTGTAAAGGGTACTCTAGCAGCCTAGGCTATGACGATGAAAAGCACAAGATTGCCTTGTGGGAGTGGTTGATCATGGTAAGTGTCCCAGCGGAGGTATCATTTTATTTTTCCGCTTGTTTTAACTTCTTTAGGCATGCTGTTATCCCCTTCCAATAAAAAGGGTATGGGCGATCGCTATAACTGCTCAACCTACCCTAACTTCTGGCGGCCTTCTTGAGAGGAGAATATTTGCAAATAGTAGAGATGCATATCTGTGCTCGTGAAGCTGCATGGTGGTTGAGGCTTGCAGGTTTGCCGTCACTTACTTCTATTATGTTCGAGAAAGGGGTGCCAGTATTTTCTGAGTATTATGTGGCATTTTCGTGCATTTTTTGTGCTTGCTTCTTGCTGTTGTTTTCAAGGGTTGAGTACCACCGTTTGATGCCGTCAGTCTCCTGGTATTGTCTGAGCAGGATGCAGTTCTGTGCTTGAGGATTGCAGTGCTGATGGGCATCACTGCGCCGGCCCTGTGCTGTGCTTTCAAGGGCTACTGCCCATTATGGTAAAGGACAAGTGCCTTAAGGCAGGTCAGACAAGGTGCTGTTCACTTCAAGCATTAGGTTCTCTCATTTACTTTAGCTTTGTGCTTTTGTAAGGGGGTGGATTACATGCTTCGTCCTACGCGCCCATATCCATGAGCGATACTCTGTCAATTGCTTTACACATAATGACATGATAGTTCTTTTTTTTAGTGCCTCAAGCGCTGAGCGGCACCAAGAGAGGAGAATATCAGTATGCTGGCGCTGGTGATGTGTACTTCAATTCAGTGCTCTTTAAACCAGTACAAGTTCCGTGAAAATCCCCTCAGCTGTGAAGAACAACAAATTATTGTAATAGAGTGTCTCATAAGGGCTTCAACGCTAGTTGGATAGCCTTCTCGTGTATTAGTAATAGTCACACCTTCAATTACTTGTTTCCTCAAATTGACTTTGGATGCAATTTTGCTTCTGCCTCAATAACTCAGCGATTATAGATCCTAGGTGCAAATAACCAATTATTTCGGAGACTTCCCCATCGGGTAAGACAGATAGAGTGGGCATCGAGCCCTAGATATGTGGTGGGTTATTGTGGTACCCGAACCTTGTTTATCCAATCTGGAGACTAATAAGGATCTGCAATCCAGCTGGTGATCAAACCTACTCTAGAGATGTTAGTGATCATGAAGCGATATCTCGGTCACTTTTCTTTTCATGGCATACTAGCAGAAGCGCGTGCAGCACCCGGTTAGGTAGCTCAGTGTTATTGGTGAATCGATGATTTGAGCGGGGACATGAACGTTATGTAGGGATTATATTTTGAAAACCCAAAGCCACTTTAATCAAAGAACGGCCTGTACAGAAGCCAGTTGGATTCGGGAAGGATAATGGCTTGAAGCCACCATAAAAGCAGAAAAGGATAATCAAAGCTGATGGCCATGGAAATTGTGTGGGCCCCAACTACTCTTTTAAATTTAACTGAATCAAACTGCTATATATACGAATTACTTATATTTAACAGTCAAACCATTTGAGTAACTTTGGAAGCTTGTAAAATGGCATTGCTTTCTAAAGACCCAGAAGGAAAGTGTGAGTGTATATTTGCATTCATGCATACCTAATTATCAAGGCATAAGGCTTGGCGTTGATGACTAAGGAGGACCACATACGCACGACGGCTATGACCTGAATGTCTGCCTAGCTTGCACATTTCAGGATAGCCCAATAGAGTAGGCGTAACTCTTATATTGTGTTACTATGGGTGATTTATTTCTATTCAAGGGTTGAGTCGCAATTCTAAATATATTATTCACCATCGCTAGAATATGAGAAGACCAAGAACCGCGGATTTCGTTGATACATGAGCCCGATTCGACCCCATGAACTCTTACTTTTTGCGGCATTGTCCTAATTGATTCGAGGCTCTGGATACATAAGGTTAACTTACATACTCTCACCTATTCCTTCGCACCCAAATTAGGCTCACCACAAATCTTCGCCACATAGTCTAGGGTACATATCGTCATGCCTTGCGCAGGTTGTAGCGGAAGGCACCATAAGAGCCAGAGCTTTGACCCATTCATTGATCTTGGGACGCTAATTGAAAAATGCCGGCTTGACAATGGCACCAAACTCTTCAAGAACCCAATGATTGGGCCGAATTCGAAGGGATGGGGTGCTTGCAGGCTACAGGCACTCCCCAACGAATGTTATCAAGCATGCCTTCAATATCTGGACATTGGGACTTTGACAGTGATGCGCAGAGTCAGTCAGTTTTCCAGACTGGCAGTTAGTTCCATATACCAATACCGCGAGATCTACGAGCATGCCCCGCAAGCACTAAGGGCATGCCTAAGTACTGGCATCGCATCGCACATACCCCTGCTCGGACTTCATAATGCTTTAACCACTATGGAATGTTATTATTGTCAGAAAGAGTAAGCTCTAAACCTCGCAAAAGCATCGCTGTTTCTGCGTTCATACCGATACTAATCAATCCGGCCTGTAGAGATCCGTTGAATCCCTCCTTTGGCACTTACCTGTCGCTATTCGAATGTCGTCGAGCATGTCTGTTCTGCCTGCGAAACTCGCCTGATCTCCTCCCTCTTGACTTCCCTGCACTAGTTTCCCTTTCTCTACAACGAAAGTCGTCCATAAAGCCAATCCATGCTATACGATCAATTGCCGCCATTCCCGGTAGTTATGGCCCGTACTCCACCCCAATAGCCAATGCCACTTCCCTAGTTCGCGCTCAGTCTGTAACAACCAGCAAAGCGTTGAGCGAGAAGGAAATGCGAGGTCAGTCAGCATTGCGGACCAAGATCCCGTTTTCTAAATGCTCCATGACTTGTTCAACATAAATATTGGAGCAGGTCCTTTGCTTCGGGACCTCTCATGAATAAAGAACTTCTACACCTATCTGAAGCACTTCTTTTGGAGCAAGTAGCTCCTGATATCGCCATCTCATTCCCATATATTCTCCAAGTGGGAGAGCTAACTAAATTCTCACTATAGTCCTTTTCGAACGTGTTGAGATGCGCGGGCCTAGAATTTTTCACCACCCTTTAGTTATGGACAATGACGAAAGTGATATAAAACCTTCCCCTGATTATGTGGATCCTACATCTGCCAAAAGGGTACTGATGATGTATCAAACGGCTGTAGCATTTCCATATCTATCTTCCAGTAAGCAGATTTGTGACTATGGAACCATGTGCGCAGACTGCATTCTTCATATGGAGTGGGAGGAAAATCGATGGATAAACGAAAAAATACAACGTATACGGCAAGGCATGAGTCCCAGTGCGCCGGATTCAGTTCGTGATTTCATTAATGATGTGCGGAGGAAAGGATGTGCAACATACTCTGTTAGTGAGGATGCCAAAATCGATGCCGATGTGATTACGAATCGAGCAAGAGGCCAAAGAATCGCCAGTGGTATCGATGATGAATTTAATCTGCCAGAATCCAAAGGTCAGGACCAAAGTCTGCAAAAAAAGGAAGAGCAGAGTAAGAAAGGGATTCAGAGCTTGAGCATTCAGGAACATCGGCTTTTCCATGCGCAAGAGGTTCTTTCAAAGAAAGAACGAGAGTTCAGGGAAAGGCAGAAGAAGAAGAAGGCGGCTCAGAAGTCATAAACAAGACCGGCATATCCAACACCTCCACAGCTATCATAATCCTCAAGAATGTATATTACATCCTTGTCCTATTCGAATCACAAGAGCGCAGAGTTCAGGGGAATTTTTGTGCCATCAAATTTAAGCGATGAGAACACACTGCAGAGATATGTTTCACACAGGTAAAGGAGCAATTATTCATATCTTCATCAATAGCCAAGCACCAGCACTCTCATAAGCATTTTGTGCTCATAGTCAATATGGAATTTTGGAAGTATTTTTGAGCTAGATCCCTTCCCATTATATTCTTTGGTTTGTAAAAATTCCCTTTCTCTTGCACTAGTAGAAGCTATTCTTCATCTTCGCGCACTTTCTCCAAGGAGAACTGTATAATGACATAGGATTTTGTTTGATTTTCGAATCTGCTTGCATGTTAATTATTATATAGCGGCTATCCATGCAATTCCCATTATAGGTCAACGAGATAACAATTGATTTTGTCATTTTATCAACCAATGATGTCGGATATATGATTCCTTTCTTATTCGCTCATAACAATCCATCTCAAGTATGTAGGTAGTATTTATTAAAGAAGGAAGCCACAAAGAAAACATTAGACACCAACGATAGCAGGCACGCTTGCGTCACGACAAAGACTGACTAGGTTCTTTCACTTTGAACAAGATCTTCTCGTACAGGGAATCTCCTCTGGGCAATTATGTACTCTTAGTTATATTGTGAGTATAGGCCTCATCCACCATATTAAATATAGAGAGTTGCTTTCATTCAATTCATAATGCATACCCTTTTATGGCTCTTCGCTGGGATCATCGCCATTGCGGTTGGAAATGTTATCAAGATAAGCCTTGATGATCCGGAAACGATTTTGACTTACCTAGCTACATCTCTGCAGAATCCTGGCCGGCTGCCCTCAGATATCAAGAAATGGTGGTCTAGCCTTAACTGCTCGCGGAATGATTGTAAAGAAGCATATGCAAAATTCTTAGGTGGAATTCAAAACAACCCTTCAACCTTCTGGTGGCCCATTATGGTTGTTCTTGCCGTGGGAGTTCTAATAAGATTTGCAGTTGGCTTTCAACGCAGGAATCAGATAGCTCGTTTTTTGTATTCTATTCTCGCATCACCGCTCACTAGAATCGCTGCTTCTATTTCCCTATTATACAAAACAGCTCAGAGCGAATGGCTAGTTCGAGTACTCCATCCTCTGGTTCATCGCGGATGGCTTGTTACCTTCTTCGTGTTGGCTTTTGTACAACTCACTCGACCCTTAGTACGATTCTATTCAGCCTATTTTCTTGGCTATCGCTATACAACCACTTATGTCGGATCTATTCAACCTTCAGATGTCACAGTTATCTTGAGTATCGCCGGTGAGGTCGACGAACAAGGACTGACAAGGTGCATTGAGTCCGTTTACGCGAATCGGCCTGCTGAGATCATCATCACAGTTGTCGGGCCAGAAGAGCTCGGTGCGGTTCGTAGGGTCATAGACGAACCAATGCAGATAGAGAAGAATATTCATGCGGTAGCTGTCGTCACGCGGAATAAATATCTACAGTTTGTCAAGGCGGCTGATCTGGCAAGTACAAAAATTATTGCTTATGCCGAGGAAAATGTGCTTTGGCAGCGAGGGTATCTGTAAGTGAATCGAACTAATTTATGTGGCTCATCTGACAGTATTCAGAGCTTATGCCTTGAGAGAATTGCAAGATCCAACTGTGGGATTGGTTGGCACATCAACTCAGTCTGTGGTGGATAGGCAATGTAGTTTTGTTTCTTTATGGAATGCTTTTCATATCGAGGAGCAGAATCTCCAGAACAGGGCAACATACAATATTGACGGTGGCGTTGAAGCGATTCCGGACCATACATTTTTGATCCGAAACGATATTTACCTGTCTATTCGATATGGTCAGAACAAACTTCCAGACTTTGTGCGTTATTGGAACCCGTTCCGATGGGGATCATTTGGACTATTAGATAGTCAAGGTGATAACACCTTGACTCGACATGTCATTGCCAGTGGTTATAAGCTCGTTTTCAAAGACGGAATTAGTGCTGAAAATAACCCTCTAGTTCAACACATCGTGAAGGCTGGTCCAGATGACGACATCATCAGTGCCGTGCTTCGAAGAGAACGCGCGAACTGGCGTAATTTGATAAGGGCCTTGCTGACTCCAGAATATTGGTTGTGCTATCCATGGACAACACTTGGTTTGCTTACCAGTTTTTCGCAAATATTGGGTTTTCTTTTATTCTTCGCTTTGCACCGAGCAGGCTTTGGACAGCACTGGTGCAGCCTTCTCGGGGCATGGGCACTTGTCCACCTCTTCGACCCAACATTTTATCATTAGATCTAGCTGTTCGCCAGAGGAAGGTGGAGTTCACGAAACTATCTAGTTCATTTTGCTATTCTACTGTTTTCCCCTCCTTTGAAGCTTTGGGCACTGTTCACATTGGGCGACATCACGACCTCGAGGGATGGGCAGGCAAAGCTTTGGCCCCGTGATGCCTTCCGTTCTGTTCAGCGTTGGATTTTCCCTGTGAGGACGCCAAACCAGCCAATTCAAAGAGGTACACCAACTCGGAGACTCACAATAGCCCAAACGTCTGAAACTAGTCAGTCCCATCAGTTAGCTCAACGAACTCCGATATACCCGTCAAGGCGAACATCTGCACCGAAGCAGCCAGTTCAACCTACTTGGCAGACTCAAGCGGATTCGCAGCCCCAAATGTTTAAAAGAGATTCGTATCTGTCTCAACCTTCAACCAGGGCAGGGCATGTAGCAGTAAACAAGAAAGTCTACAACGAAGAAGCAGACACTAACGAGGCGATTGTCAACGAGTTAGCCGAGACAATCGACAAAGCTAATGATAATTTGAGCCACAAAGTTCAAGAACTAGACCTTGCAAAGGCTAATGGCAGAGGAGCGGAAGCTAGAATTCTAGAGAAACAAATAGCCCATATAAATTCGTTCATAGAGAGGAATCGAGCGGCGAAAGAAGTCGCCGTGGTAGCATCACAATATGCCAATGAAGCTGTCCAGTTTAACGACGAGGACAACTTGACAGAGGCAGAAGAGGCCATAGAGGAGGCCAGAGAACATATAAAAACAGCACAACAGCTCTCTAAGGGCGTTGATCCTTTCACAGATACTATTCGCCAAGCTTCACTCCCAAATAGGTCACGCAACCTAACCAAGGAAATATCCGCCGCCAATCTGGCTTCCAATCCCCATTAACAGAGCCATGGAGTGCCTTCAAAACCGCAAATCGGGCCTCGCATCTGCCGGGCTGGTCGAGCCCGAGCATCCTGAGGGAGGAGGCTTGTTATCTCCCAGATTCCTGCTATCTGAGGACAAAAGGGAAAGGGGTGGACTGAAGATGCAGTAAGTACGAGAGTCATCTCCTTAATGCCATGAACGGCGTGTCCAGGAGGTGAGATTTAGTGGCAATCCGGATACGAGGGGTTCATATCCCGGACTGGGAGTCTGATTCGGAGCATGTGCGGAGCTTCAGTAACAACGGAGAACGTCTAGGTGGCCGGGGATGAAAGATCGTGGTGTTGAAGCTTTGTGAGATAATTGAACATTATTGGAGATTGGAGCCAAGAGAGTGGTCAGGGAGGCTTCTATGATCGGTAGCCTGCTTGGCTTGCGATATGATAGACATTGCTTGATTTGCTAATAGCATCTCATGATAAACTGCGTATTTCTGGGCATTCAGGAAGCTTACTTGCTATGAAAGATTGATATGAATGAAATATTTCTGTAAATAAAGCTGATCACACGAGCGGCATTAATGGGAGCAGCAGTTATTCATTGAGAAACCTCGAACTAGGTGACGATTACCTTTTCTTGTATCTTAAGCAGAGTCCCTATCAACTTTCACCAAGAGCTCGTGCTTAGTTTCAAATCCAACAGCAAGCACCAATCATTCCTGACAAGTATCGTTTTTTAAGTAATCATCGCGCTTAACTCAGCAAGCAATTCGACGGTCTCGGCGGGGCTCGCAATCCAAGCAGTTGTTCCCACAACCCTCGCCTTGAAATCATTGCTGCCCGTACTCAAAAATTGGTCTCCAACATGCAAAGTCCTATCTCCCCGGATGCTTCCTCCTGGCTCGTTGGAGCCAAAGAACTTCTGGCAGACTAACACACCCCAGCTCTTGTCTCCGATGTCGACAAAGACGTCGTTGCCGCCATTAAAAGCGCAGAAGGGGATGCTGCGTCCTGCGACACTCATCTCGAGCTTCTTTTGCACCACTAGAACGGTTTCTTCGAGAGACTGTGGGAAATAAGAGTTAATATCTGAGTTGTTACGTAGTTTGGGTAATCTTGATGCATACCTCACGGGCAAAGTGGTAGCCGGGAACCTCAGGGATGATGCCGACTGCTCGGGTCTTTCTGAGTATCTTTCCTGGAAGATTCAAATTTGTTTTGCATTCAACCAGGGCGGCTTCTGCTGAGTCAAGCAGCTCCTTGATGATCTGTTCGGTCCAACTCGACATCTATGGGAGTCAGCACATATGCAGGAAATATAGAATTAAAACCATTTACTTCAGGAAGGATCCAATTGCGCCGAGGTAAGTAACTCAACAAGTAAGGAGATGTAGGGTCATATGTGAAGAGAAAGTTTGATTCACCACCTGTTCCAACATTATTAGCGGTAAGGTTCTCTGCAATTTTGTCGGTTGGGGTATCACTTACCCATAATCATTATATTCTGCTTTTGGGTATCGCTAAGGATCGTATTTGCTTTGATAGCTTCAAGAAGGCCATGCAGGCGACCATAATATTTTTCAGCTTCGTCGTACCCGGCGGCTGTGACAATACCAATCTTTGTATTCTTGCTCATGAGAACTGGCTCATTAATTATAAAATTCTTAAGCTGTCAAGTGATTACTTACATAGGATCTTTTCAATAACTGGATTGGTAGGCTCTAAACTTTTCCCATCGTCGTATCTAAATAATCAGAAATATTCATCAAGATGCCCCGGTACGTAGTGGTATATAAATTCCACACGGAATTATACTTACAGCGTTACATCACCATCGAATGTAGCTAGATCTAATGGCCCCTCAGCGAGGAGACCCATAATCTGCGCTGTATTCAGAATGAGTCTGACATCGTTGAACGAAGGCGGTACGAAGCGTCGAGATGAGATAAAGCGCCTCTTATCCTGCTCAATAAACGCTTTCTCAAGAGGCAGTTTCGTGAAGAATTTCCCAACGCTTGGGACGAGTAATTTGAGTTTTGATTGGGCTTCCTTCTGGGAATTTTGATGCTCAACTGTATTAAGGTCAGGGCTGTCCCATAAAATCTCATGACTTTCAGAGAAGACTTGCTGTGGTCGTTAATCATCCCTTCCACATCCTTCAAGATCTCGGCATATCGTCGATGCGCCTCTTCTGCTTGCTGAGCGACCGTGCTGTTGCGAGTTTCAAAGACGCCTGTGGGCTGGGAATGGAGGACAAAGGGGACCGCAAGAAGTCCCTTGATCCATTCTATTCAATGTCAGAAAGACAAAATTCAAATCAATATCATTATGTACGAGGGTCCTATTTCTAGAGATTGGACTTTGTAATCTCAAGCCAAGCCATCTCTTAGCCAAGCTCGTTGGTATGACTTGGGATGGACTCCTCATTCCTCATCGGTCAATTGACTTTCCGCCGGGGTTCAGAAGCCATATACCTATAAATTGATCTCTTCTATGAGTTTTGAGTGCGTCTGATGCCAGTCAGCTTAGATCAGAGCGAGAACGGAGGCGGTGAGATGTACACTCAACACGGTATCTAGTCGTCATTTCAGGACTTTTTAGCAATTGATGCCCTTTGTGCTGAAGAAGTGTAGTGATGCAGAATTTTTATAAAAAAGGTCTGGTTTAAAAACGGCCAGGCAAATTCAATAATGCAGGTATTTGTTGATGATGGTCGCTGTATGGTTAAGGGCTGCGAAATGGAACCCCTCATAGGCCGGGAGCGACCGGTGGTGGGGTTGGGCATGACTGGGAAGGAATTGAGCAATCTCGATCTTTTAAAAGTTACACAAGATTCTTATTGTATATGTTCAATGCTAAATTAGTTCACATGCATTTGTCCAACTAGCCAGAATATACATAATTGTGGAAAATACAAAAACATATTTACTTATCAAGAAACACGCAATTCAGCGCCACTATTTTCAATCACGGGCAATTCCCATTACCCCTCAATCATAAAGGCATTTCCGAGGTATCCAATGTCTCTTTTGTATCCCCCCCTTTGCAGCATATTTGACACAAGCAACCTCTTGGAGCAGTTACACAGCCATTGCCATATTCAATTTCAGAAGCAACTATGAAGGAAAACTATACACAGCTCTACCCTAACGAGCAAGTCGCCACCGCAGTTGGGGACTACTCATTTGCTCATTCCACCAAGCTCCCAAAGCACATTTCGGACCATCATGCTTGGGGAGTGGAAAGCCAAGAACGGGCAAACTATATGATATCTCCTTTGCAGGCACAATTTCAGATATGGTTTGCCAAAGTTTTGGGAGCAAGAAGAAGTATGCCATCTCAAGTCTTCATTTGCTAAATTCTCCGACAAAAGTGCGCAGAACCTGTTTATTCAAGTTGCTATTGGATATCCGTTTACAGTAATCTATGGATGCACAAGGGGGAGGAAGTTCTGATGGTCCAATTACGGTATCCTGTCGTGGCACGCTGCGTCGTTTTATATGTGCTACGAATCACGTGTTCATTTGGTGCATAATTGCCCAGAGATATCTTGCTTACTGACCAATCTTAGTCCTTGAGATCGGAACCTTTATAGGTTTCTCTACAATGGGATGGGCATCAGCGGTTGGATCAACAGGTCATGTGACTGGGCTTGAATTCAGTCCTGAGTATGCTGCCATAGCCAAAGAATCCTTTGCTAAAAATGGAGTCCATAACATCGAAATCATCGTTGGGGATGCTCGAGAATCGTAAGGAATTTATCTCTACTTATACGCATATTCATTGGTTGATGATGACCAGTATCAAGAACCTGCCAGCGAGCTTGAAGGAGCCATACGACCTGATCTTTATTGATGCTGATAAAACGAGCTATCCAACGTATCTCTCACAAATCTTGGAGCTCTCACAACCGGGATCTATGTCACGACTCCTCCGTCCGGGTGGTATCATCGTCGCTGATAATATCCTCCGCCGAGCATTGATTGCGGATTCATCTCCTGCCAATCCTTGGTCAACGAAGGAGAAACAAAGAGAGACAGGACGCCTCTGGCAGTCTGAGGACATGGAGGCTCTTGACAAATTTAATAAAGAAATGGTTGACAATGAGAGAATAGATGTGTTTTTGTTGCCCTTATTTGATGGGCTGGGGCTTGGAAGGCTAGTAAACTAAATCTGCATCTCTTCTAGGAAGGTCAAGATGGAAGCCTGCCTCGTATTTATAGATAAAAACCCACACACCTGCACAATTTGCATTATTAAACAAATGAGTTCTTGCAGTAGTGGTGGTTATGTCTTACACCACCCACTGAGAGTATCTTGCGGCAAGTGGGCCAAGCAACCATTTGAGCCTAAAAGACGCCGCACTGGCCCTATAACTCTATTTTCACGTCCTTCTTCCAACTCACCGCTGTCTCCTTCATGCTTTCTCACAATGTTATTTGTCCCATGCTTAACATAGAGTCTTCCCTCCTTGGTTGATGAATTGCAATGATTAGGCAGGGTTGGTTGTTGACGTACTTTGTCTTACGAGATGCAAGCATCCAGTAGCCAACTCAGGAACAGCGTACTCTCAGGTATTAGTCTATGCCCTTCGTTTGTCTTGATTAAGATGTTTCTATTACATGACAGCATTTGTCTGTGTTCGATTATTTTCCACGTTCGGCCTTGTAACAATGACCCTTGTTCATGTACGAGCGTGGCATGGAGGGGTTCATCCCATCTGTCCTCCCACATTAGGTTGCGATACTGTACTACAACATTTCAATAAATGATATCTCAATGCTCAGTGGCCATTGTGTATGAATTGGACGTCGTTAATACATGAGTGCTGGTGCCTCAATGCCAGACTGCGTTTCGGGGAAGCAATTATAACCTACTGCATACTTGTAGGTAGCGTTGAGCTGAAGGATATACCGGATGTCACATATTTTCCCTCAATTCCCACCGAGAACAACGCCCATGCAATTCTATATTTTCCTTTCCGTGTCTTACCGACCTGTTGGGTCATAATAAGTGATCTCGGCTCGTGAATCCAAATTCAGCAGTTGCTGTCCCACTCTGCTTACTGCTTGACAAGCAGCCTTTGAGAACGTCATTGTCCCCAGTGTCCAATCCATGTTTCCACGCTATGTTCAAGGGTCTCGGATACCCGATTTGACTTGACATGCTTGCATTTCGCCAAGACAATTTTGACGTTCACCCCCAACTATAGTCTTCGATCATCAAGCACAGATTTATAGTATCCTGTCTTTGAGCATGCAACAGGCTTTAATGGGTCAGTGTTTAAAAGTGGAAGATAAGGTTCTAATCACAGGGGCCATCAGTTGTGATAGAAGCAAAATTCTTCGAGAACCAGATGTCTTTGCGCCATCATTCTCAAGAATGTTCTATAAAATGCCTACTCTACACTCTCGTGGATACGGAGTTTCACCTGATTATGCCTTTCCCTCGGGTCATACTTATTTGCTATTCATGGCATCTTCAGCAGAAATCAAACCCCCGACCTTTTGTGCATGGGTGTTGTAAGCGGCTCGGTAGATCATGAGCGAGGCAGAGAATCCGATTGGACAAGGCCTACTCAGCCTCTCGTCTGAATGCATTTAGATTATCGTACAGAGAATAGGTTTTCCATACGACTAGGGTACTCGATTACTGAAGATTACACGACAGTAATCTTCAGATGCAGTGCGTACAGATTGGAAATGGGCCCGTGAAATGCACAATAGGATTGCCGAGCTGCTGTGCCAATCTCGATTGCCTCGTATCGAAACCTTCACAATTCAATCTCACGCTATCACCCTTGATGTCTCCCATACGAATGGAGTCGTGCAAGGTATCCATGCCTAGCCAAGAGAAGATGCGACATCGAAGTGAGGTTTGGTGACTATAAGAAGCTTCGTCCTCATTCTCACTTATTGTTTGGACATCGCCTTCATTCAATCCAACTTCGCAAGACTCGGAAAGATGTTTTACCAGTTACTGGTATGTTGGATTTCCTCTTCCCAGGCAGAGAAAAAATTTCCCATGTTCCAATAAAGAACTTCCCAGAGCATTATCGCTGTCATGAGCTGGAGTCCACCTTGCAATTGGCAATTTTTATCAGAAACCAGTTTCTAACATTTGTAGACCCCACTGAGATTGCTTGCAATCGCGATTGTATGCATCGGTTCTGCTCATGCTCAAAATCACTATGGAATCACAGGTACAGCACCTATACTTCCAGCCCTCGCAAGAGTATTCACATAACCACGATGTAGGGGTCAAGACAGGAATCAATGCTCAGACTGGCTACAGGCCACCCAGGCGAGATATTCTAGACCTTCAAAAGGACCTACCTCAATTGTATGTACAGTTGTGTATCTTCACTTCCCCTTCATCTCTCATAGTAACGCGATTCTAGTTCCCTTTATATTCAAGCGATGAATAGAATGATGCAGACGCCTGAAGTGGCATTGACGTCTTACTTCCAAATTGCCGGTAAGCACACGTACAGTCACTTTAATAGCTATATATTGTAGATCGACAAACAGATTTGAGATCTCCTATTTTCTGAACGGCTGGTGTCTAGAGCCATTGAGTCTCTGTGGTTTCATTTTAAACTTATTAATCCCCGAATCTTCGCAAGGAAATGACCATCTATCACCATCTGATAAGATTATAGGCATTCATGGTAGACCTTTCATCGCATGGGATAATGTCAATCCCACGACTCCAGACAGCGGGATCCCCATCGGATATTGCACACATGGGAATACTTTATTCCCAACATGGCATCGTCCTTACCTGGCACTTATTGAGGCAAGTCTGCTCCGTGCTCTATGAAATAGTACTGACACAATAGCAGCAAGTTATGGCTGGGCACGCACAAACCATCGCGAAAACGTACCCAGTGGCCAGCAGACCTTTGTATCAGACCGCTGCTGACAACCTGCGAATCCCATACTGGGACTGGGCTGCGTTTCCACAAAGATTTCCCGACGTCAGTAAGTACCTACCGATCACCAATAACCAACTTCCCAATAAATAACGTCTGAGCCGCTTCAGAATTTACACAACTTGCCTCAATATCCTCCAAGAGCTTACTGACTTTCGTCTCTTGCAGTGACGTGGCCAACAGTGCGAATTAATACACCTACAGGCTTGGTGAATGTCACCAATCCTCTTTTCCAATATAAATTCTTGAGCAACCCTGAGCCTGAAGAATGGTTCCCATCGACTGGCGGCGACTCCTTTGTGGGTTCGCTACCCACCACAGTTCGGTATCCAGATGCAAATAACAAGTCTCAGAGCCAATTCATTAATATGAATTTTGCGGATGATGGAATCTATCTCACTCAGGCAGTGGTCGGTCGGAACCTATTTCTTCATTGCATGACATTTCACTAACACAACAATACCAGTGGAACACATTCGCAAAAACAAGGACGTATAACGAAATGTCAACTACCGCTAATCCAACTTTTGCAAATTCGTTTGAAGGTCCGCACAACACGATTCATATATTCGTGGGCGGTAACGGACATATGTCGCCAGTCTCTTACTCTGGATTTGACCCAGCATTTTGGCTCCATCATACAAATGTGGATCGTCACGTAGCAATGTGGCAAGCAATTTATCCCGATACGTGGATCGAGCCAGCCATCTCTCAGGGAGGTACCTGGACAATTTACCCAAATACTGTTGTCGATGGAAATACTCCACTCACCCCCTTTACAACTGGTGACAAAACGACTCCTTGGACATCTAACTCCGCCCGGTATACGAAAAGCTTCGGTTACTCTTACCCCGAGGTACAAGACTGGCTTCAGCGAACACCTGCACAGCTAGCTGCGAATGTAACAGCTAGAGTCAACCAGATTTACAATCCAGACGGATCCCTGGGAACGTTCCCCGCTCGTTCGATGCGTATCAGGGACCCATCTATTGCAGCCCGAGATACGAAGCGCGAGTGGTCCGTGACGGTTTCCGTCCCAAATAAGGCAGTTGGGGAAGGGTTCTCAGTCAAAGTTTCTGTCGGAGATGTGGGTGTTGGGAAACTCTTTGTAGTTTCTGCTCCCACGCAGATCGCGCTCGATGCCGGAGCCAACCCGATCACAAACTCACAGTTCACATTGACGAGAGGTCTGACTGACGTGGACTCCGAAAACGTTGACGAGGTTCTTTCACAGTTGAGGGAGAATTTGAAGTGGACCGTCGTCAAAACTGTAAGTTCTATTTTTGCAAAACTATTGTTCATGCGATTAAGCTAATATACTCTAGTCTGATGGATCAGTGGTGCCAAACCACGAGGTAGAGGGCCTTGCTATCACGGTTCAGGATCAAATAGTCACCCCCGCACCGGATGCTACGAAGTTTCCCGTATATGGAGAGAAGACGCTACATCCTGAGGTCACTCTGTAAAATGAACATTATCCGTGACTTATGTTGGATATTATTCAACCAGTGTAGCCTTGAAACATTCTCTCTGATGAGTCTCAAAGCAATAATTCTTTAAATATATTATGTTAATACCTAATGACTGAGACACAACTCCCCAAGCTTGCAATCCTGAAAATAATCATACCTCGATTACTTGATGCGACCTAGATTATGCTATAAGTCAAACTGGGTGCTAAATGCTTTTCTAACCCATCTAGTCTGTTTATATTATTTTAACGTATATTTGAGCCGTGGCCCTATCTCCCCATTGGCGCACTTCTCTATTTACACAAAAAAGCTGTGTGCCCTTAATTTCTTTCGTTCATAACTTTAGTTGTCCCTTCTCACGTACTGCTGAGACGGCGCGCCTTTTGGCCCATAGACCACGTCTTTCATTTGGCCCATCTAAGTTATCACCTCAACCACTACCAGCGGGACTAATATCCGAATATTTGGCGTGGGCGTTTTGTCTCCTTTGGCTTCTCTATGCCCTCAGCCCCATCGCCACCATTAGGATTAAATTCGTCAGCAACAGTGCGCTTCTTTCCCCTTGTTCGGTGCGAGTCACCCTCTCCGCCACCTTCACGGCCATTGCCTACGATAATTTCCTCGACCAGCTTGTCTAGCGCGACCCGAGGGAAGTTCCACGGTTTGTCGATCTTCTCAAGAAAATAGGCCCGGATCTCACCCCTGTTTCCTTCATAGTCTGTCACATATATTTTCTCACCATCGCGGCCATAACCATAGACGATTTCCCCGTTATCGAAGCTGACGTTGCCCCCTGAAAAGAACGCCGGCAGACTTCTTTTAAGTCGATACATCGGGAGATATACACCACGTGACTTTTTTGTCTCACGAAGAGGCGACTTTGACTTTGTCAGGTTCTGCTTCTGTTTCTGCTTGGCTTCGTTCTCAAAATATCGGTTAAGTTCGTTCACCACAACCGCCTTTGTTCTACCAGGACCGGTGGACTTGATTTTAAGAATTTTGCATTTTGCACGTATGTTCTGCATCGTGTTGTCTGTTGAGAATGTTTTTCCTGGCTTCGAAGAACTCTCCTCCTTAGATTCGGCTTCTGCTTCAATCTCTGCATCGTAATCCTCAGCCAGAGGAAGTTGTTCTGGAAGCCCCCAAGGCCGCTCTAGACGCTGCAGCCTCCGCAACTCTGTTCTGATAGACTCTCCCTTTATATCCACCACTTTGGCTTCTCTACCGTCGGATCTACGTTCCCTTGTGTCGCGAACAAACTCCCCTAGTTGCGGTATTGGCTTCGGTGAATCAGGACCTTGTCGTCCAGAATCACGATCTGGAACTCTGCCAATTTTGTCGGTATACTGCACGACTCGAAATATATCGAAAGGATATGTGTCTTCATTTTGATCATTAACTCTAAAAACTTTCCTTGAGATATTTCTGGTGTTCGTTTTACTCTTGGTAGCTTCTTGTGAATGTGTCGCCACGCCTTCCTTCTCGCGCTGTCTACTCTCTCTTTCGCGAACCGAGTCATCTAATTTTATCAGTACTAATTTTGTTTCCGCAACATACCCTTCAGTCGGAATATCGGCAGTGGAATCAGATAGTTTCATGTATTTGTGTCCTTTCCAAGGTTTTGCTCCACCTTTTGGAAAAGCTGCAATTCTGAGGAAATGGCCAGCCTGGACTTCGAAAGGTTTGTTGGCAGCCGTGATGCCTTCTTCGTAGTCATTTGTCCACCATACAGATCCTTCAACCTCGAGGATTTTCTTACTAAGGCCCCAATCAAAAACAATCTTTTGGCGCCCCTCTTCGTCGGCTGGCATATCTTCGTCGGTAGAGGTCGCAAACCCTTCCCAGTGCGCGCCCACTTCTCCTTTTTCACCATGAGCTTTTCGGCGCACGCTGTCTCCGTTATTGATAATCCATAGGACCGGGTTATTGTGGGCGTGGTGAAGGATATTCAGTGAAGTAGGTCGCACATAGTTATAGTCAAACTTGTTAGTTCTTCGGTCGAGCCTCCCTCGAAATCCCAGGGTGATTACACCAAGTGCAAAGGTTGTACCCATCCACTCATTCATTATTTCCAATACTAATCTTATTTGCTCAACGTTCAGGTCCCTTGTCTGAGTGAATTCTCTCCGGTCACCTGGCATGAGCCCCGCGCCCGAATGCAAACATTCGTAGGCCTCGTCTACTTTGGCTAAATAGTCCTCCCCTTTGCCATTGCCGAATATTTCTTCAAAGGCTCTGTAATTTAGGTCTTCTGCTTTGTGGCAATTAGGAATTTCCAGCACTCTCTGTGCTGCTACGAAGCTTTTAAATAGTGCATTGAGTCCGCACTTGCTTGTACCTTGCCCAGAAGTTCTCACCTGTTTGATATAGTTAGAAGTGAATAAAAAATCAGAAATCATAGTCGTATACAGTGCAGCAATAATCAATTATTTAAAGACGGAGTAATGATTAGCAGGCATTAAACAAACTCACTGGTCTGAAGCCAAGCGCGAGGTAGGGCAGCAAGGTATTCAATTGTGTTTCTGTCGCATGTCCACTTATAGGAACAGGCATATTCTTAAGTTCCTCCGGCAGCATTTGCCTTGATTTTTTGCCCTCCTTTGAATTCATATTGGCATATAACACTAAGCAAGGTTGTTTCGAACTCTCTCTCAATGTTTTAAGAGGTTTTGTACTGTCTGAATATTTGATTTATGTCCGTTCAGTTAAGGATAGTGCAATCTCTTTCAGCAAAGATAAATCTAATGTGATGTGGTCGCCGTCGAGTAACATCTTGATACTGTACAAAATCAAGGCTTAAAGCCTTATTGAATCTATTGATATTGTTACATCAAATCTTTGACAAAGAAAATCCAAATTGACGTAGAACTATCTCCTAATGTATTGTATCCTGGCCGGATTCGTTGTATCTTTGTCTCCAGCACAACGCAAGTGCTCATGTTTCAAAGCAAAGAAGCCACATTTGGTCAACAATGGTCGTGTTATTTTATCCTCGTTCTTAACTAATATGTACTTTAGACAAGCGCAACACATGAAAATTCAATACATTAGGTTAGACAAACACTATGACTCCAAAAAAACCAGAAGCGAAAATAGACTGGAAAGAACTAGCAGCCAAAGTTACAATAGACCAATTCCAGACACTTTCTCCCGTAAGCATATCAACCATATATTGCCTTGACTTGCGCTAGATTTCAGACCAGCTCCCACATCGAGTAGGGACCATCAATACTCTATTTATGCTTTAGAAGGGGCTTACAGAGATGCACGGGAAGCTTTGAAGAAGAAAAACGAAACACTGGAACATGCGTCCGTCCCGTAATTTAAGGAATTTCTGAAGTCTGCAGATTACGTAGCAGCATTTAGGGTGGGCTTTATGCAGGGAACTTTCCGGGCGATGTCGACGCAGAGATCGGGAAATTATTGACGCGGGAAGCGAATTATAGTGATCTGTACGTCTATGCCGGATATTATTAAGTGGAGCAATGCGAAAGTATTGATCATACTAATGAGAGCAGAGAAATACGAGCTCTTTTGGAAGTAGCAAATCGCAAAATGAGCGCCAACTTTGATTTAGGTGTGATTGTCGATAGTTTCCGCTGTAAAGGGAAGACCGGTGGAGGCTACAATACATACATGCAAGAAAGGTCAACCCATACAACTGGACAGAGACCTTAGCCACATTACAAAATGGCGCCAGGAAGCTCGCTCGTCCAGTAATTTGGTTAATCAATGACGATTCGAGAACTAAATAGACGCAATGGAATTTCCCATTTGCGTACCATATATTGATTCACTGGGAAGCGTTTGGAAGGATTCGGAAGGGAGAAACCCCCCAAACAGACACCGAGTCATGGCGCCTTAGTGAACGCCTGCGAAAAGACATTAGAATTAGTGTTTGGAGAGTTATCGAAGGTTAGCTGTCCCCAAAACTTTTAGCTTAGGCAGTTTTTTATGTCTTCGTCGCCATATCTAAGTGCATTTTTACGGCATCAAAGGGCTCTTATGTCATATTCTATTCAGCTTTGTTGCTATAGGCAGAAAACCGACTATGGCTACCTTAACATATAGAGTATCAGAGTACACAAGTCGATCGTCTCACAGTTGCAGTGGGACACTTTGTCCGACGTGCCGTCCCTTTGCAGGTTAGCGCTCGATCTCCCAAAGAGATGATGTATGTACGAGCATGCAACGTAACATATACGAGTTATGTGCTTCTAGATAATCTAGTTGAAAATAGAGCTTAATGCATGGCCTCCAATAGATGATCCAGACCCGGTGTCTCCTCAGATGATATCTGAGTCGACACAACCTTCAATAAATGCTCTGGGCTCTAGGTTTCACTCTGCAACAGGAAATATTTTTGAGGCAGAGGTCCACAGAGGACATGGATATCTCAGTTTCGGCACAGAATAAGCATTCTCGGGAATTGAAAAGAGGAGAACTTGCAATCAAAGAGAAACAGAAGAATTTTGTTTACGACGGTGATTAAACATAACTACCACAAAGTGTTTATGCATGGAGAAAACAGATTGAGCAGGAGTTGAGAGAAGAGGAAGCGAAAACTGATGGAGCTCCAGAGCTGAGGGAAGCAATAGTACGCATATTCAGAGCTATTGAAAGCATCTCTAAGACAGGCCAGAGGGTATCCGAGCTAGATCGACATGTGGGTTTGGAGCATTTCGACTTTTCGACGTGAGAATTCTTCCTTGATACGATGCAACGAGTAGATGAAAGAGCCGTAGTCATTGACATACACGGGAAAACGGGATTCATCCTCTTCGCTAACTACAACAACTACTTGAGAACTCCTGGGGGTACAATGACAGAAAAGTACCTGTTCTTCCGAGAATCACAGTGCCATTCAGCATAAATGATCCAGTCAGTATCCTTAAGCCGGCTGTAACCCGTAGACACCAAAAAGGTACATTCACAGAAAACCCAGAACTTCGAGGTAAACTTCACAGAGAGATAATAACACATGGGGTGGCTCGAAGTGCCAGCCTAGAACTGTTTGAGTTGAAGAAGGCCTATTCGTGTGAGGACGCAGGTGGTACCACCGGATTCTATCGTGGAGAGATAGCCAGAAAGGTAAATAGCTTTAAGAGAGGTGAAAATGAAAGGATGACCACCGTAATAGATTTTGAGTAAGAATTTTCTCCGTGAGCAGCTGTTTATACTTAGCTAACACAAGGAACAAAGACCCCAATCAGGGATAGTGAGCCATGAAGACCTCCAGGATGTATATGGGATGTCTTCCATTTCATCAATCCGTCCATTCAGCCTGCGTTTATATAAAGGGACTTTACCACCAACATATAAGGAGGCCGCTCATAATTCGAAACGGAGAGTCAGAGACATTGGACTATTGGTCACGAAGAGAGTAGAGAAAGAGGCCGAAAAGTCAAATATACATCAGAACCAAGATCGGCTCCCAAAAAGATCCGCATCTGAAGATTCAGGCTCTAAAACTGTTCCCAAGAAGCTCAGAAGCTCAGAAGACAGTGGTAGGTCGAGGGCTGGGTAGTGAATAGTATGCTTGAAGCGAAGAAAGTGGGTAGACTGAAAATGAACTTGAGAGAACGATTCAATAAATGAGTGTAGTGTCCATATCCAAATCCAAATCTAAATAACAATTCTCACATAGAGAAGCAATTGGAGTTCTAACCAATATTCATTGTAAAAGGTGTTCTGACTCCTGAAGCAGTGGAGAAGAAAACTTCAAGTAATGAAATAAATTGTATGTCCGATCTTTGGGGTAAAGCCAATTCAATTAAACTCGACCCAATAAATCACTTAATCGGAAGAACCCGAAATTTTAAAAAAGTTATTGAGTTTTATGAATCAATTATTTATTCAAGCCGTTATCATTTATTGAAGTCGCTTGGTCTGATTGGCGCAGAAGTAGTGATTCTTCCCAAAAGACAACTCAACTTCTAACAAACGCAACTGGTATCCGCCTAAAGATCACTCATAAACTGAAAGTTTTAGTTCTGAGCTTTCAACTGGAACAATTGCCCACTTCCCTGATTAGAGCTCATATTCCGAAAACATACAGCACTTCCAGACCACATTCGGCACCATATCTACTTCAGCCTAGAATTGCGACCTGAGCGGTTACCGACATAAAAATTTTCAGCACCCATGGGAGAAAAGAAAGTTGAGGAGCTTTTGTATGGTGGTAGTTTTGTCATTACACGAAGAGATCCAGGCGGCTTGGCCACGCTAGAAAATACCAATCTCGGTGCTATACGAAGTTTGAGACAGGTGACAATTCGCGTCAATATTAGTGCCTGTGTAGGCGTATGTTGTTAAAAAAAACCAAAAAAGCTTGAACTATTTCAGCATTTTAAATATGTCTCGTACACATATCACAATATCAACTGACCTTATATATTATCTGTGACTGGGCAGATTCGAGCACGGTCAACACGGTAGCTAGCCCCTTACTAGTAGTGCCCATTCTTCGTGACTCTGCGATCCGACTTGGGATTGTACGCTGTGCCGAATTGTGTACGATCGCTAAATATGCTGTGTTACGACTAACAGGCCGCCCCCGTCGATAGAAACACTCAATTCAGATTTCTTGATTTACCCACGGAAATTCAACTGCAAGTTCGTTCTCTCATACACCAGTCTTATGATAACGACAAAGGAAGCGGGACTTTACTACTGCCAAGATAGGGTTTACCCTTATGATACACTGCGAAATAGCTGCGAATCCGTGGGTACTGCTGTACCCATAAGCTACGATACGAGACTTGGTTACCCAGTAGACAGTTGTACGCCATTATGTTTTTGTATGAAGCTTCATTCTGCTTTCATGTTTCCTTGCACTTGCGACAATGCGCCGAATAAATACTTGTGATCAGCCGCGAATTTACGCAGACTGCGCATATGATACTTTATGGCACCAACCAAATTACTATTGATAGCGATGGAATGATACCACTAGAATATGGTTTGACTGACGCAAGGACACACAATGAAACCTTAAATGAAGTTCTGCCTTTCTCCGATGGCTATCGAAGGACTGTCTACTATTAATAAAACATCTTCAGCTGAATCTTGTCGAATTAATACCAGACTATGGGTTACTGTCACCATCGGGGCGGTGACAATCGCTCAACACCACCGGGTGCTTAGAGAACACATCAACATACAAGCACTTACTCTAGATATCCGGATGAGTGAGCCTTTATGGTATGAAAACTGGGAGAATGGTATGAGGCCACCACCAGATTCACCTGAACTAGAAGGGATAGTGGGTAGACGTGAAGAACGTATGAACGTGATCCATATGAAATTTTTTCAGCCATTGAAAATGCTGGAAGGAGCCAAAGTATCTTTATCAATCCAAATTGGAGGGCTAGTTCTCTGATGACGAAGGCAGGAAGAAGTATGAGCGTATCTTAGAAAGCCTGATCATGGGAGATGACTACGATGCATGGAGGCATGGGAAAAATATAGAATATCCGGACGCATATATGGTCTATGACATGCAGTACCCTGGCGAGCTTGATGATAGGGACTAGAGGTAACCTAGTTCATTATCTTCTGATCATAAGATACGCTTTTGCGCTAGGCTAACCCCTCCTCTATCTAAAGCCGGTTGATTTTCGAGAAAATATGGAACGATTCTAGATATCTCCGAATGTGAACGCAGCTGTGAGCCAAAATTAGTCGTCAAACTCATTACTTCATTGTAACCATAATTATCTATGTTGGTACAAGCAAGGGGGACGAAAAGGTGGCTCAGGCTACTCCCGGTTCTGCAAAAGGTGCATTTCAAAAACCATCATATCCAACAAGTATGTTGGTGGCGTTCGGTGAGGGTACTCGACTGCGCGGGCAGGATTTCTTGGCAGCTGTATCCAATTCTCCAACACAATCCTTGAACGCTCCCGCTCTCCATCCGAAATCAATATACTCTATCTTTAATCCTTCTATTGGGTAATTTTACCGTGTCCGTATCTTTAGTGATAGTATTGGTGGGCATCTCTCTCCATCCACCTACTCGGTCACGAAACATGTTGCGAGCGCTGTTGGCTGGAGTTTAGCCTATGCACACAATCTACCATTTGACCACCTCCCACTGTTGCTGGATTCTGAGGAATGCATGTTTCTTCGTAGAATTCTACACGCACAGCCTGTAGAAGTGTCATCCTTCAACCCTCGCGGACACATCATGATTGTTGCAATATGGTTGGCTGGCTCATACCCGTTTCCAAGCTCCACCACCCATCTTTCCTGGCCACAGCCGGCTGGCCCATAGATGGTATGAGATTAATACAGTTCATAGAATTCGGTGAAAGAAACCTGGAAGCATTCGACAGCAAAGGAGTCTTCGCATAGTGACATATAAAAAAAAAAGGAGGATGGCCATTGTGGTTTCCGCTAGTTCAGGAGCTCTCCATTTTGCGATTCTAGGATGTCCGGATTCTGATGCGGCAGCAAAATTGCCGCCCAGGGGCGAGGGTCATCCTAAAAGGATGCACCGAGTACAGATGCAGCCCCAGATAAAAAAATGCCATCACCCGACTACTTCCACGGTGTCGCCAACTCTCAAGCAGAAAGTAGCTTCCCAAGACACTGGAGCCTGACAAGAAGTCCCCGTCACCGGTTATTTTCGGGGTATCATCAGCTCTCAAGCGACCATGCCCTCTCTTAGGCAATGGACAAGGGCAAGAACGCGATTAAAGATGACTAGGTGGTAGGTTTTAAATTACTCTCTATAGGTTTGAGTCATGCTCAAGTGCGTCAGATTTTTCATATCCATTTTCTGTATCTGCTTTGGATTTGCTTTGGATTCGCTTCTGAGTCTGGGATTGAGCTGGCTATTTGCATGAGTTCATCACTTTCATTTCCGCATTCGGCGGTCCTATAACCTTCTCCACAGGACGGCGTTCTAGGACCGATCATTTTTCTTTGCCTAGTATCTACTCTATATTATCTCAATATCCTATCTCCTTTCTTTTCCCTGTTAAATATATAAACAAGCTGCCTTTGCTCTCTTCTATGGCGCAAGTATCGCAGGCGCCATGTTACGACTTCAAGAAATAGAATCCACGGCTTGAATATCTGAAGCCAGAACGTAATTGCTGCCTCAGGCAACAGAAGACACGGGAAAAGGGGTTGCGAAAGTTAAGCGAACAAAGTGGGAGGATTTCCCCACCTCGAAGCAGCAGATGCATCACGGGAGGATCGCGGCTACCCACCTACCCGCTGTAGAAGCAAGCCTATTGGGGAGATTTGTCGTGTGACGGTAAGTTATGGTTCCTGATACCAGACCTTGGTCGATTCGTCACTACCTTAAGTTTTGTAGGTTTATGCTTTGAGCAAGCTGTATCATGGTCTTATATTGAATAAATTTATTACACAATGATGGAGTCAGATTAAGCACAACTAGTGCCCATAAAAGCAGGGAAAATTGACTGTACATGAAGTATTTGATCGCTTATATTCCAATCTATGAACACATATATAACAGCCCATCGCAAATATCCTTACATATCCAATAATGGTGACGCTAAACTCCACCCGCTCACTGAAATGTCTTGCTAGTAAAATCTCTCCTCAATCTGTATTGCTCATTCATTATATTTGGTCCTATTCCAATGCATCATCGGTATCATCATCAATTGTTCATGAGCTTATCTTGATCCCCTAGTACTGGCATTCGATGCTGGTTTATCATGCTCTCCCAGAGCACCACTCATTACAGGGTGCCCGCTCTCGAGCATCTTTGTCTGCCTCTCATATTCATCTTCTGTCGTATCACTTTCGGAATTGTCTCTGCGTCTATTTTTCTCAGATCTCTTGTGGCTCGGGTCACCTCGTTCCAGTCGCTCGCGTTTGTGTCTTTCGTGACGTTCACGACGTGCTCTACGACGAGCTTCACGCGCTTCACGCTCTTCTGCTTCTTCTCGAGCAGCTATTCGTTATGTTAGTACCAAAAATTATACAGTCATAATACTGGGCAAACCAACCTCTAATTCTTTCTGTGACTTCCGCGTATCCTTGAATTTCATCCCGGCTCAACACCCTGAGCACGATAACAAAATCCTCCCGCGCTTCATATCTCTCCTTTCCTGCTTCTAAGGCTTCCGGGTTCACCAATTTACGCGAGATCTTGGTCCATCTTGCATCAGGTGGTACACCATCCTTCTTAGCATCCTTTAATGGAGCAACGCCTTCACGTATTGGTGCTGGGTCTTCGGGAAACTTCTCTCGCGGCTGCCGAAGTATTCCTTTGACTGGTGCTTTTTCTGCTGTCGCTGGCGGCGGGGTCACGATACGAACACCTCGAGATTCCTCATTCTTTAATGAGTCAGGAACATCGGCTAGCTCTCGAGAGCTCTGGCTCGTGCTTTGTTTAGGTGTCTTATCAATTGCCTTAGTAGGCTCGTTATTAGGTTTCGGCGGGTCGTTGCTGTTCATGGCTGCTTTCAGTGCCAACAGGTCCATGGTATCTTTAGGATTGAATTTGGCGCCGGATTCACGTCGTCGCCTTCGAGATATTGCTTCATCAGATGCCGAGTCCTCCATGGCGCTTCCGCTAAGTATGGCAACGTCGGAGCGAGGAGGTCGAGCATAGCGCTCTGAATCCTCGCCTCTCTCGTATCTCTCGTCACGAAGGTCTCGTCGTTCACGAGTATCGCGAGCCTCAATTCTCTCTTCTCTCGCGTCCCGCTCGTCACGAGGATCCCGACGTTCTCGGGGAAGTTCTCGAACCTCTCGAGACTCCTTTGACTCTCTAGTCACATGATCAAGATACTCATCAGAGCCGCGGCCGTCACGGTTCATAGTTTGGCGGCTCTCTCTTAGAGGAGGAGCTTCACGACTAAGATCTACAGGCTCCCTATCATCACGAGGATCTCGACGGCGTCTCGGCTCATCATCATAATCTCTCCTTCTTCGACCCTCGTCTCGTTCATCATCTTTACTGTCCGTAAGATCCTTGAACGCTTTGACACCAAGGGCGGCGCCGGCCACGCTCAAGCCGGTAGCAAGCGCGTTAGATCCGTTCTTATGATCTTTCTTATCTTTTGTATCGTCTTGACGTTTCTCTACTCTCTCCACCCTCTCACTTCTCTCCACTCTATCCAATTTGTCTGATCGGTCTGGGCGTGCCCCGTAACCTCTCTGATCAACATTGTCTTCGTATCGCTCAGAACGAGGTTTCTCGCTTCTGCGTCGAGGATCTTCGTCACGAGACTCATAATAGTCCTCTCTGTCTGACCTTCTTGGTTCACGGTCATGGTATACACTAGCCGGCCGTCTGGAGCTGCTCCTTCTGTGAGGATCTGGTTCCCGGCTGACAGGCTCTCTGCTTAGATCGCGAGATGGTTCGAATGGCCGTACGCTAGTGGGTCTCTGAACAGGTTCCACTGGGACCAATGACCTAAGTTGAGCTTGATCCCAGTCATAAGGACCATTCTGTGCCGACCTTATAGGAACTCTTTCGTAGCTGGGGGGGATTTTGTCAAAACCCCTCGACGATGGGGGTGGACCTCGCTCTCGATCGCTCGAACGCGGCACGTTGTCTTGATAGCCAGAGATACTGCTTGGTCTTTCTCTTCTCCCTTCACCGAAACTCTCTCTCCTATGATGTCGAGGTGCGGGGTTATGGCTCAAGTCATACTGGACCAAATCTCGTGGGTTTGTGTATCCGTATCCATCACGTCCATAGTCATCCGTATCTCCCTGTCGATGTGCCACGACAGGAACTGTATATGTTGGTCTTACTCGACTACCAGAATATGCAACATCGTCTCTAGATGACTCGATCCGCAATCTGCTATTCTCACGTTCTTTCGCGAGACGACTCATATCCGCATTATCCATAGAACTACTGTATCGTTTTTGGTGGTGTTGATGGCCATGTCTTGAGCTTGCTGGAATCGCAGTATAATATTCTTCCTGGCTGCTCCGATAAGGATCTCTCACAGGGCTTCTCGGCCTTGCGCTGTGGACGACGGGTCGGTGGTGCGGCCGAGAGTCCTGTGTGATAATGCTCGGTATGACTGGCCTATTGTTGGACTCGACGGTCGCTCTGCGAGTGCGACTGCCTTCACGAACAGAGCTGCGGGGAGGCTCGGTAGAAACCTTATAGGTGGTGGTGGTAATAGGACCGGCAAGTATAGAAGAACTGCCTCGAGGGCTGGGAACAACTTCCCGCCGGGATATAGGAGTTACATGGAAGTCGGGGTGCGCAAAATGGCCGTCAAAATGACTTGGGAGAGAGGCCCGAGCAGGGTTATAGAGTGGTGGTGATCTTGGTCGAACTTGATATCTGTAGGCTCGGTCTCCCATCTTGACCTGTGGTGATGACTCTTCCTACCAAACCCACTTGTATTCTCAGGAATTATTGAGCGCCTTTATAAATTGTTGTCTTGCTTAGTTGCGCTTTTGACTTGTTAGAAGAATTGCTGTGAGTGGCTAGTTCGGGTTAGCAAACATTGGTGAATGAACGAAGGTGACGGGTAGGCAACATGATCATACATTAGTTCGATTCACTGCATATTCCAATCACAGGGCTACCAATCGAGGAGACACAACTTGACGTGCAGCAGCGATAAAGAATTTATGGTGTTCTTTTCGGTTGACCGTGGCGTTGATGCCTGGATTAATCCTTCTTAACCCCGCTGCTGCGGCTGAGCGAAGTGTTTGGCTAAATTTGGAGGATTGTTGTCGCACCGTGTCTTGGGCTGTAGTTGAGATGGGAAAAGAAGATGAAAAGCTTTATATCTTTAGCAACATGAGCTGCTTTTGATATTCTTTGTGTTGATCCGGGCAACGAGCTTTGACTTGAATGGAAGAAAAGACGGGACAGATTGGCACACAGCGCTGGATGACGTTGGGCGGCGATGGGGGGGAGAAGGATCCTTGAACAAGGCTCGAGCAGGGTTCAAAACTTCGCCAAACTACTGTGCAGCATGCCTGACTCTCTGCTGTATTCCTCACCAGTATCCAATGATTGATCACATCAATATAACTAACACAACAGCGATACGCATACGCACATGTTACCAAAATGTTTCATAACTCAGAATATTGGGCCCAACCACTTCGGATTGCCTCCAAGTCTGCATAGCATCAGCTTTGGAGGTGGGTAAGACTCGGGACATGTGGGCAGTTCGCCAGTGGAAGTCGGCTCTATTCTGCCGTTTTTATTCTCCCATGACCTTGAATTTCTTCATTCATTCAATTTTGATTTGCCCGATCAGGAAGGGGATCTCAAAGAGTTCGTCCGGATTAGCGCATGCCATAGTTCAATTCTTTGGTGCCAGCAGTACTCGGCGAACCTGCTGTGGGGACAGTGAAGCTTGTCTGTGTCAGTGTCTGTTATACAATCAAATTCTTTCACACGAGGCTCGTATCTATGCGGCCGAAAGCATCTCAGTTTACAAAAGCCCTTCGCAAGAACTGACAAGGGTGATTTCTGTTCTACCTGTGGCTCTGATTTGCTGTTGTTTGAGTCACAATAGCTTTGATACTTGCACGCTGGCCAGATTAGTGGTGCTCCTGAACCAAGTCTTCGGAAACGGCTATGTTACGGTACTGTATAGTTTAGTATCTCGTGTGTTAAATACACCATAACCACCTAATTCATTAATTGCCAGTATATAAACCTGGGCAATGCTTGAAGCCGCAATCTTGGGCACCAAGTTATTCTCCCAATTCTCCACAATGCGCAGGGTTGGCCCTCAAACGCGGACACATAAATGCCCAACACCATTCCAAACAAAACAGACAACATCTACGCAGATCCAAAAAGAAGAATCGGGTTCTTGGCCTAGAAAATATCCAGGACCTTGAAGAGCCTGACCTGGTCAAAGTTAAGGTGGGGTATGGATACACAAACTATATATGTTTATTCTCAGCCTTTGACGACGGCACAGCGGAAAATCAGTTCATGTCTGCAGTTTATTCAAGGTTGAATGTAGCTACATGAGTCGACATTCCTGGTTCTGTACCATCAACTAACTCCATGTTTTGTCTTTATGGTTCCCATTCTACGTTGTCGCGGAACTGGAAATTCTGCCCGGTCACTGCTGAATGCACAGTTAAGAGGATGATCAAAGCTGATCCATCATCCATGTGTTATGGACTCAGACTCGAGTAACACGAGATTTCTCCCTGGCGCAGGCAAAAACCCAACTGGGCCGGCTCACTTTGCTTTCTGCTTAGAGGCCTGCACTGGCTCATCAAACAACTAGGATAGACCAGCTACAGAGTAGTAACCGCTTCAACCTCGCCGCCACACATTATGCTCCGATATTTGAAGGATCTCATGATCGAAACTCTAAGCTTACCTTACTTTCCTTTCTCTGACTCTATAGGACAATGCAACTGTTCCTGCACAGCCAGAGAGGAATAACGGTAGTCTTTCCACTACCCGCATGTGTTTGTTGTGCCAGAAGTTCTCTATCCAATTATCCCTGTACCTCTTTCTCTACTATATACACATCCCCATTGTGCTGCATATTAGTCTGGAAATAAATGTTGTGCCATGCTATTCATTAGAATCATAAATTTCAAAACCAAGTAGTCATAGCATCAACATCCACCTAAGGAAGCTACCCCTTTTCAAAAACAAACTTGTAAAAGAACCCATAACCAATCATCGTCGAATCATTACTTTCAGATTCCACAGTGAGGATTAATACCAGTTAACTTTGTAAAAATTATTAGTCGTGCATATATAACTTTCTCCACAAAAAGCATTCTGCTTCAGTATTCAATCTCATACCCAGTAAGCCATTCCACCATTTCCCACCTCTTTGACCAGTACATCTTTTCTCGCAACCAAAAACCAACTTCCAGATACCAGATCCATCTAGGCAAGACTCAAAATACCCGTTTCAAGCGACTCTACAAGGGAAAGATAGCTCCTACTTACCTCACAAACAACAACAGGCTTGGCATTCGTCCAATTTTCTCCCTCCCCCCAAAAAACCATTAACCCCTCCAAAACTTCCTCGCTTGTATCACAACATTACTAAACAAAAAAAGAACATAATGTATAGCCTAGTCAAAGACTTAGGATAAAGAGAGAGAGAAAAAAATATCGCTAAAAAATTCCGTACCAGGGAGTCGAACCCTGCGCTACCGCGTACTGTCACCAAGATGAGAGGCGGAAATGTTACCGATACACCAGTACGGAGACATTGAACGATTATGAGTATAATCTTGCTTATATAGATAGGTATAAGTAATCACTAGTGTGCTGCATCAGACCTTGCCTTCCTTAGGCTTTATTCTCTCCTCTCAGCCTTATCAAGCCTCAGCAGGAAGTGAACATATGTGAGTTCTGTCTCTTTGTAGAATTTCATTCAATCTGGGAATATCTAGCAAGCTATACTAATACGCTGAGGCATAGATTCTAGAAGAAAAAAATCACCTGAAGGTACAATACAGCATGGATTAAGCCAGAGCACCCATCGGATCCCACAGTGGTAGCACCTTTGGTTCACTCTTCAACACATCCCTCACCTCCTTCGCCACAAATCTAGGCTCTACAACAGCCTGGTAGCAAAACTCGTCCATCCACCGATCACTCATGACAAACCAACCCTCAACCCCGGCCGCCTCGCCCCAACTGTTCTGCACCCTCCACCTAACGCTCTTTCCCTCCTCATCGAGATGCACGGCCGTCAACACCATGGCATGGGTCATTGCGCTCTCGCCCACCATCAACCTCTGCGCTTTACTCATGCCCAGTTTCACATTAAATCCAAGCTCATAATCGATGAGTCCTAGATCCATGATGCCGGTGCGATTGCTGTATTTTCCAACGTCCGAGCCGAAGAAGATGGGTAATCCAGCCTTAAGCATAGCGATGCATGCTTTCTTCATAACGGACATCTCGACGTTGACATAGGTAATACCGCGACCGCCGACAATGTTTCCAAGGCGGGAGACGGTGAGGAGCGTATTATAGGGGTTCCGCGGGTCGTTGACGAGAGAGAACATGTCGTGGACAGTTGAGCCTGTCATACGAACTGATCTTGGGGAGCTGAGCTCCTTGGAGAATGCAATAGGTGTAGTCTTGAGCTCGTTGGCTTTACCGTCCTTGTCGAGGTAGTTCCAAACGAAGGTGTTCGTGGGCGAGGGTGGAGGACCAAGTGTGAGGGTTAGAATAAGATGAATCTCTTTCACCATCTTCTCTTTGACGGCAAGCACGTCATCCTTGCTTTTGGAGCTTGCGGCTAGGTTGCGGAGCTGCAACGCATCCTCACGAAGTTTCGTGGTGATAACGCTATTGATGGCGCTAGAGTTCATGGCGTTGTAGCTATCTGGATAGAGTACTTGCGGAACCAGCCCGTACTTCTCTACCAAGTTATATACCATATCCCATTGCCCACCATCGCTGACTGGTTGGGCCAATAATGTCTGCACGACTCTGGTATCCAGCTCCCTGTCCGCGGTAGCTAGAATCTGCTCGAGGAAGTAGTTCGCCTTCTCAAGCTTGTCGTAGAAGAAAAGGTATGCCTGTGATAGCTCGAATTTGTCAAGATTATGCCTCTTCATTAAGGCGATGCGGAAGACATTGGTGGATGCGAATAGCCAGCATCGCCCACTCGAGCGTTGGTTTGTGATTGGTGCGCCTTCGAAGGGAATTTTAATATTGAAAATATGTGTGTCGTTGATCTGGGTAGCACGAGAGGCGAGGACAGCCTTGGGATCTGCTGAAGAGAGGGCGGAAAGAGCTAATCTATTGTTTGATATTAGTCCTCGACATCTTGGTTTTTTCAGCAGATATTTGATCCATGCTGCAGAATCTCGAAGCGTGTCTTGCAGCAACAATCTAGCTAGAATACATGTTCATCTCGAAGGAATGCATGCGAAAGCTATATCTAGAACCCAGCAAGGCATCGCCATGACATAAACATCAACTCCATAAACAAATAGCTGAATAAATACCTATTTTTAGGATCCTGCAACAGCTTCTCCTCCCACTGCGCTAAATCCCCAACACTCAAAGGGGCCCAGGGAGCCTTGAAAACCGCGGGAGCTTTCTCATCAACATGCACATATTCGTTATCGGCTTGGTCCTTAACCTCAAGAGCTCGCAATCGCTCGATGACCAGCTTCTCATTTGGAAGCGCTGTCGACTGATTTGCTCCCATGGTACCGGAACAGTGTATAGAGAGCCCAAGAATTAGATGAAATCAACGCTGCTTGATTTAAGAAATCCAAAAACAAACACAAAGCAAAGGAAGGGAGAGTGCTGTAGAGTCGGAGCTATGAGGTGCTATTTAGGGCTTATCGTCGGTTGCGCGGGCAGCGGGGTAGCCCACATTGCTTTAGGAAGGTAGGTGGGTCAAGTGGACATCAAGGTGTCTTTCTGTCTTATGTGCAGAAAACGACTTGATTTGCTGTTCAACTGGTGCCTGAAATGGGATACGAGCGCAGATTCGATTATCAACGGCGATGCATTCTCTGTCCTATCTATCTACACAATTACAAAGACCGACTTCAGTCCTATCCTCAAAGCTGCGGATCAACCACTCAACGCAGGTTCCAGCAGCCAAGTACAGAGCCCGAAGCCGACTTATATGCTGAAAACCAACGCGTAGCTATCCATCCTTCCTTGATGCAACTCCATCCAAATCAATTTCATCATCGTTGGTCTGCGCCTTGATATGTTCCCGAACTCAAGCTCCCTGAGAGAAAGATGACTTATGCTGTATTACATGAAAGATGCGATTATAGACGAGAGCCGTGAACCACCTTCATATCAACGACAAGCTCTCGGCCATGATCACTAATGACTAAGGCACGAACGCTGCCACGGCCAGTGTCGAAGGCCTCGTTTAGGCGTGCCCACAAATTCGATTGGTCGATGACTGGGAGGGCTTGCTTAACATCGCCGGTCTCGGTCATTGCGACAACTACAATATATTAAAATGGTGTTATCATGCAGCACGGAGACAACTTACCAGTGCCATCTTGGAGATCAAGAACACGGTATTGCTTGAAGACTGGACCCAGCATGGTCTGGACAATGACACTTGGGCTAGGGTTCGAGATGAATGAAGACTCTTCATGCAATTGCTTTGTGAAGAGGTCGACACCCAAGTATCTGTGCTGACCAGTGGAGGAAGAGGTGGAGATACGGATGACCTGGCAAGGACGACCTTGCAGGATCAGGAGATCACCGAGGCGGATGTGATGAGTTGGGATGGTGACAGTGTTTGGGACGCTGGCCGGCTCGGAAACGGAAACGCGGCTTGGGGCTGGAGCTGGAGCAATGTCAACAATCTCAGTCTTGGTGCCAACATGTGAGTGTGGGCGGTGATGGTGATGGTGGTGGTGACGACCGAGAACATGATCTGCGGCCTCACGGATATCATGCTTCACATGGTCCGCCGCCTTGTGAAGACCATGGCGGACGCTATGATAGTGCCCTACTACTATTTAGGATAGGGAGGTGTGTGCAAACCTAGAAGAAAACATACCATCATCATCGTAGTAACCCATTTTGTTTGATTTGAAACGTGGAGGATCGACTGTTTCTTCGGTAATATGGATGTGTTCTTGCTTGGCAGGAACAAATCTGGGAGGGTCGACGGTGGTTTGGATGTCGACTTCTTCGCGATAAGTAGGTTGGAATCGAGATCTGTATTGACGCTCGATCAAGTCGATTTGGGAATCGTATTGACGGCGATTAGGGATAGATGTATCGACCTGAACGTCGTAGTGCTTGTGCTTGCTTGGAAGGTTGATATCAATATGAGCTGTGGAGTGTTTGTATTCAGGTCTGAAGAAGGTCAGTATGACGAAGCGGTGTACGTTACTATGTCAACAAAAAGAAAAACAGAAGGCGGTTGGATACGACCGTGCACGGCCGAAAATTGCCGATCCGATACATGGCGCCTCTTGAGCACAATCTGTAAATTTTCGTAGATATTTCAATGGGAAATCCTAGTATCCGAAAACTGACCTGGTCTCTTCCCGAATGTAGATATCTTCTCTGCGGCTCGGACGGTGGCGATCCTCACGAGTAATATGGACCTCTTCCTGACGAAACTCGTCTCTGGGAGGGAGATTGGCTGAGAAAGAGGAGTATCCTTCCCGTCCGACGCGCTGTGGCTGTTCTGGTAGTTTGACTTCTGCCTCGACGTGGGTGGTGGTGGTTGTGTTTACAACGTCGCCTCTGTACGAGGATGGAAATACACTAACAGGAATCGGAACTCGGGCGTCAAAGTCCAGGTTGACGATTATCCAGTGCGAGAGATCGTCTTCTCGAAATCCCTTTCGACGGGGCGAAAGGAAGACAAGAAGGGGTCTCTTGCTTCTATTTGAAAGAGGGTGAGGGAAGAGAGCGTGGGATTACGCTTCTTAACTCGTCTTTCAATTGAGAGAGGATGATGTGCAGGGAGGAGGGAATTGGGGGTAAAAAGATGAGCTGTACAAGGCTGATTGGAGTGAGATTGTTTTGTGATGTGGAGGAATAGAAAGAAAGAAGAGAGAATCAGCGAAAGTGTGGCCTTGATAAATTGCTGAGTTGTTTACTCGGTTGTTTACACGCTAGAAAGGCTCCACTGTCTCACATGCGCCAATACTAAGCCCAAAGGGGAAGTGTTCACACCTCCATTTCATTGATTGGTCATATTATTTGTTTTCCCAATAAAAAGATGAAAAGTCGATTTATGGGTCAATAATGAGTGCTCCGTCGAGAGATATTTGGAGGGAAAATTGAGAATCTTCGTCATTCAAGCTCATGTTCAACGGGCACTTCATTATTCGTTGGAGTTCTACTTTGCACGAAGCTCTCACATCAACAGATATCCGCCTCAATTCAACCTTAATCGATGCACCTTGCCACTCTTGAAGCCCAATATTAATGCACATGCGTGTATCGAACCTGCATATCCAGAAGGAGCTCGTTCGTTGGCGAGGCTGCCATTCAGCTAGCATTGGGAGCGTTTGCAGATATTTGCATGTCGGATAGTCCATGCGTTTCTCCTCCTCCTGTCGTGGATTAAAGCCATTGGCCTGGAAAGATCCGCCCTTTCACTGCTTCGAAACCAGTCGACCAGCAGACAAGCCGTGTCGTCCTTCGTCACATATGCTCATGATAGTTCTAATAATATTAAAAATCCATCAATTGGCCTAAATCTGACACAGCCTGGAGCCTGGATAGCAACACACGCCGAGGTTGACAGGCTGGAGAAGTCCCGGTCGCCTATGGCAACCAGCCTTTTTGTTTTGACTTGCGGATGCATCCCGTTGACAGGGTTGCGCCCCATATTTCATTTCGGCCCCGGCGTACCGAACACGACGCCAAGTGATGGCCCAAGAAGGAAGATATCAACCTCACTTCATGTGCAAATTCCATCTGTAGATATACAACCATATGTCAAATGAGGTCGACCGAGACGAAGAGGACTATTATTATAAATGGGGGTTTATATCTAATAATGACATCATAATTATAAAACCCATTACAAATTAAGAGAGGATGCCGGGAACACCTTCAAAACAAACAAGAAACAAGCAAGTTCATTGAGAATAGATCTCTGCGTTACAAACGAACCTCCATAAAAATAACTTCCAATTTTAATAGGCGAGTTAAGACTGTGCAAATGCTACCATGGATGAGATGGAGCTCTCCACTACATAATGAATAGTCTCTGTTGCGGAGCATCTTAAGCATAGTATGAAGATTGGCTAAATTCCTGCTAACGGCAGACAATCTTTGACTCATTGTCACCTGGTCTCTCTTATACATTTGGCATGAGCATATAGCCAAACAATAAATACCCCGAGCAAGTCGTTCTTTAGATAATGATCTCTAAAGAGGGGCAGCCAATCCGGTCGCATTGATGGGCAAAAGTTGAAGTGATTGAGCAGAGTGAGATTCGAACTCACGCCCTCTTTCGAGGACCAGAGACTTGGTATACTTGGAGCCACCGAGAGACGTCTGCAAACTGGCGCAACAGATCGTCAGCCGAGTTACATTCGCGGCCACCTCCCGAAAGACGGTGGAATATATCTTCCGGGCCTGGCGCCTTGAACCACTCGGCCATCTGTTCTTTTGTCGTTGAATTTTAGGGAAAGAGGTTTGCTCAGATCTATATCCCCGCGACAATAGTAGTATGTGTATTTGAGCTTCAATAGTCAAGATTCTCGGCCTATACTCAGCAGCGCACCATGCATGGCAGTACTTTTTAAGCTCATAAAGTTGGAGGTTCTGTACGTTGACATTTACGAAAGTCATAGATGCGTCTTGCTACTTTATTAGTCACAGCGATATGTTTAGACTCGGTGCAAACTCGTAAGTCAAGGATGCTATATTCATTTCCTATCAGCTCCAGCTTTTTAGAACCCACAAGACTGCAACTTTTAGAAGTGTTCGGTAGCTAAAGCTAGGTTAACAAAAGCATCAAGCCATAATTGCATTAGTCCAATATTCCGCCAATGTTCACGCTCTTTTAGCATCGACCTCCACAATCTCATCAATCGCCTTCCAAGCCTCTTCAACCTTCGCAAGCCCCGGATCACCGAGAAACAACCTAGTATCCCAAGCATGGCTCTCCCCCTCAGCCGTGAAAAGCTGAGCACGGTGCGGTCCTACAACCTATCAGCTTCCTATCGCCCCTTAATTTCGCGACTTTAAAGAACATGACCTACCAATAATCCCCACCGCATCCAACGCCCCCTGATACGGCGCATCAACATCCTGATCACCATGTACAAGCACCGTCTTGGGGTAGCTCTTCCACCCTTCATGCTCCAACCCCCTATCAACCCCCTCCATCAGCACCGGATACTGATTCGTCTGTATAAACCATGGAAACAGCGCAACCCTCGGCAGATCCAACTCCCCCTTTCCCTCGTCATACTCCGGCCGTACCCACTCCTTATTCTCACTGAAATTCTCCAGCAGCATCTTCGTATCGAAAGCATCATGCAGAGGAGTATGACCCGCGTTCACGGGCTCGGCGAGGAAGTGCGCGATTTGCGATTCTTGCATGGGCTCGGCAGGCCCGCCGCCGTAGGCGTGGATGAGTGAGGTGCGGGCAAAGTCTGTTTGAAAGGTTGGAGCGCCGTAGTAGATGAGGAGAGCTAGGGGCTTGGGTCGTAGGTGGTGGGCTGCGGTGAGTGCAAGAACTCCTCCCCCGCTTGCTCCCATGACTATCACGTTTTCCATTGTTGGTGCGTGAGGGATTTGGATGCGGTTTAAGAGTTTCCAGAGGCTTGATCTGGTCCATTGGTATGCATCCTTCAAGAAAGAAGATGGGTTTTAGTGATAGTGACAGTACTGAGTGAAATACCTAGCTCTTGATATAGTGTTTATAGAGGTCGCTTCGATAGACTTGTAAAATGATAGATTCTTACCTTTGCATCCTCCACGATCTCCTTCCCAGTGACTTGAGGCAACAGCCGATAGTCAGCTGAAACAAGTGGCCACCCACGGGACAAACAGCTTTGGACGATATTTGCAGGCAGAAGTACACGATTATATCCCACGAGGCCACCCCCATGAAAGAACAAAACCACAGGGGTATGAGGCTCTATGCCTCCCGTAACATGAGTGTAAACATCAGCTTCGAGATGGAGATCCCCAATAGCCTTATAGATTACGGTTTGTTTGGTAATCTCAGACTTGAAGGATGAATATCTAGCTTCCTCGTTCGTACGCGTCATTTTTTCGGGAATGCGAAGATGTTTTGTTTCGAGATTTTGTGGATGGGAAAAGGAATCATATACCAAATTTTTACACAACTAATGTATTCCAACTTTGCAACATCACAACTAAAACCACTTTGAGGTTATTGGCCTCAAATTCTTAGGCTCCTCAGAAATAGCCTAAATGCTTATACACGTGATACTGTTATGTCAACCTCAATCATAAATCACCGTCGCCTCGATCACGAAACATCCATGAGGCTAGAAGTACATCAAGGAACTTAAACGAATAATATGTGTATCAATGGAAGTGGAGGTAGCCCTGCTTTACCTGGATACAAAATGTTCAGCTTGTATGGCTCATACCTTACTTTACTAGCATAAAACTGCAACGCCGTGGATTCTGAGCTGTACTGATGGTTAAAATCAATGTTTGCGCGCACTCGGTAAAGGGTATTACTACTTGTTTCACAGTCCAAATCACACTGTTTAGAAGAAGCTTGCTTAATTCACAACTTGTCTTCTCCTAATGGAATTCAATGCCTGTAAACCTCTCCACAACTACCAACAAGCTTAATATGTCCACGGATTTTTACTTGACGTTGCATATTACGCTTTACAGGCTGTTCAAAAACATATGCATATACCTAATAGTTTGGTGAACAATATCGCTCCAGGCACAATTGGAATTCAAGGCAGGCTGTCGACACCAAGCGAATCAGTTCTGGTTTGCGGAGCGGGGGCATTGCAGAGAGCCTTTATGCGCTGGCTACATTACGGAAAAGGCTCTTTAAGGCATCCTCATAGAGATAGATACATTGTGACCCTGAGATCCGTAACGTGTTCTCGTCGTTGAAGAGGTTGTTGATAGGCGGACTTCTGCTGTTAACCTTTCCAGTCTTAAGACTGCGTTGAACTACTTTAAGCTATTCTGATGGTTCTATCCATATATTGAAGCGTCTGTGAGAGAAACGACAGGAAGCTTGAATCATTGAGCGTTGTCTTGGCGTTATTCTTTGTCTCTACCCGATCCTATAAATTAAGCGAGAGCCCCCGACGAGCCTTCGAGGATTGCTTAGTATTGTTGTTTAGCTGTCAAAGAACTCTTAGCCATTCATGTTGATTCTGCTTCATAGCATATCTCTATCACTTCTGATGTAGTTCCTGAATGATTACCGTTTCTCAATATCATTCGCTTCTTCCGAAATATCAAGTTTTTGAATACTTTTACCACAATGGCTGCCATCATTGCTATCTTGGTAGCCATCATTGTCATCTATGCACTTCATAAATACTCCCTTCGGGACCGCATAGCCCCGGCAGGAGTCCCTTGGGTTGGTGTACGAAATGAGTGGTTTTCCATCCTGCGAGCCCATTGGCGCGACCAATGGGATGCCAAAAAGAACCTTGAGGAAGGATATCGCCGTGTAACTCTCCTTCTTCCCCTACTTCTGTTCATTTTTCGTTCCCCATCCCTCTTCTAACTTGAACAGTTTTCTAAGCGCGGCCTCCCCTTCATGACCCCTTCCCTTAACCTCCGACCAGAAGTAATCCTCCCGCCATCCTCCTTGAAATGGTTAATTGAGCAACCTGACACCGTCCTCTCGATTGAAACCGTTCTGCGAGACGCTGTAGCGTTTGATTACATCTCTCCCTCATCCTGGGACTTCGCTCGTCCCTTCCATGTCGAAGCCCTCAACAAAATGCCTTTGGACCTACTCACCAGCTCCATAGTCGACGAGATCCGCTTAACCATTGACGAGCTCTGGGGTCTCGATACACAAAGTTGGAGAGAGGTACAAACAAGGACATTAGGAGAAGTAATTGCGAGAATAACAAATAGGGTGTTCGTGGGCGGGGGGTTGTCCAGGGATAGGACTTATGGGTATTATACGTGGTGTTTTGTGAATTCGATTGTAAAGTATGCATTTATCATCCGGGTTCTGATTCCGCCTCTACTTAGACCAATATTGGCACCTATCGTGGCGAGTCCGGTAAGATATTATGACTGGCGCTGTTCACGATATATTGTTCCTGTAGTCAAAGAACGCCTTGCTGCTGCGGCGATGGGAGCAAACAGCAGCATGCCGACGCACGAGCAACCTAAAGAGATGCTTCAATTCCTTGCAAAGTACGCCGTCAGGTCCAACGAGTCTAAAGACGCGGATCCGCAATCCCTCGCTTCTCGCTTGCTATCCTTAAACTTCGTGGGTATACACACTTCTACGATAACAATGGTGAACGCCATTCTCGATATTATGGCTCTCGGTACAAAAGAAAATCTCCTGGGCATCATTCGCACCGAGGCCGCTTCCGTCTTAAGAGCCCATGGTGGCGTCTGGAGCAAAGCGGCTGCGAATCAGCTCGTCAAGAATGATAGCACCTTCCGTGAATCACTCCGTATTTCCGCATTTAAAGGTCGCGGTTTGGGACGTGAGGTCGTTGCTCCCAGCGGTGTGACACTCCCGGATGGTACTTATCTCCCCAAGCACACTAGGGTCGGGGCGCCAACCACAGAGATCCATACTGACGGAGATAATTATGACGATCCGGTTGCATTTCGACCGCTGCGGTTTGAGAAGAGAAGGGATCTTGGAATGGTGGTTGCCAATGAGCAATTCATCGCCTTCGGGCTTGGAAAACATGCTTGGTGAGTTCTATATCTAATAGCTTAAGGTTATTGTGGCTAAAAAATCGCTGTGAATAGCCCAGGCAGGTTCTTCTCTGCACATGAGCTGAAGCTGTTATTGGCTTATATTGCACTAAATTATGATATCGAGCCGTTAGATGTTCGGCCGCCGAATGAATGGTGGAGCGATTTCTCGTTACCACAGAATGTGAAGCTGAGGGTTAGAAGGCGGAAGCAGTGATCGCAGTAGTACGGTGATATTTAGTGATATCGTGGCTTGAGATATATAAGATCGATTTTTTGACACTACGCTAGTATTAGTATGAGATATCTCGTAGAACGCTAGTATTAATATGAAAATTTGATCTTATATTATATTGGCAATATACTATAATATTACGCCAAGGCTGAAATGCGGCTTTACAGCTATAACGTACTTAAATTATCAAGGATTTTCTGTTTTTTGTTACGTTTCTAAAACACAAGTAACTTATATTAGCCGTGCTTTTAGAGCTTTTCGTGCATGTATAGCCCGCTCTTTTCGAGCTTCTTATTTTTTTATAACTTTAGATTTTTTTTGTTTTATATAACTGTTGCTTTTTGTATCTGTAGATTTACAGCGCTTGTCGTGACAAGTTTTTGAGATAGTTCACTACGTATTACTAATTAGGAATAGCTTCATTTTAAGTCGATATCGTAGTATACCACAGTATAGTATGATATAATATGATATTACAAATTTGGCCGTGATACGTATACAATTTTCAAATCTCATATTGCGTGGTGTATAGTATTCGATTTTAGTGGTCAATATATCGTGGTAATACTACTGCGATCACTGGGCGGAAGCAATCTGCGCACCTTGATTGAGATGTTGCTCTATTTAAGAGTCGAATAAAACGCGAAGAATGAAAATATTTTCAGGTTACTGTTTTCTTGTTCACTCTTTGATAGGAACCGGTTGTGCGTCCGATATTTCATTCTAAGCTTCGCGCACAACTCTCGTGTATAATATGCTTAATTGCCAGGATTAGGTGGCATAATCCCTTAACTAGCAATGCTCCTGAGCTGCTAGGCAATCCTGAAACCGAGGCTAAGATCGAGGAGAGACCCAAGTAATGTAGTCCTCTATATATCGCTTTTGGTCAGAATCTGGTAACCTGCTGGTAGATTCCAACGGTTATGTGTTTATTTAGGTATCCTCACCAAAGTTGGCTTGCTCTAAGTGCAATTCTACCCTACCCTAGCCCGGCCCCCCCCAAAAAGATGCAAAACATACAACAGTAGGGATTCGCTGGTGGTCACCCACCCAACTACTAGTCTACCGATCTGAGGCTTATGTATGGCAGAGCGGACGGGATGCCCAGTTTTCCTCAGTCTGTGGTCGTATGTAGTAATAGTATTGTGTATAGTAATTTATCAAAGTCTTAAAAGTTATTTCCTTAGATAAGTTTTTAAGAAATACAATTTTTGTACCTATAGAAAGTTACAGATATTCTAGAGTTTATTAGTGCCTTAGGTGTTAATTAATCCTTCAGTTGGCTTGTTTACACCTTGCAAGTGTGGATATGACAAACGGATAGATTGTAGGTGATTTTATCACAAAATAGGTTGTAAAATAGGGCATACGAATTTGATTGTAGATCTAATAGAATCAACTATCTAGAGTGATGAAAATAGGGGTCCTGACGCCAAGAGCGGCTAAGCCGAATCGGGCCAATAGGCTGGCCGTTTCACAGGATACCTGCTGTGCAAGGTCCACATATTGTAAGGTTGAAGTGTTGAAGGTCTGATGATATCATCTTTAAAATCAATAGTATTCAGGCTATAGATATAGTCAAAAAGAAAAGTTTGACCGGTTTCATTAGGCTGTAAAAGGTTGCGGTGAAGTACCATCAGGGGTACTTTTAGTTGCACAAATAATAACATGGTTAGAAATGCGGGGGGAAAGGAGGCCCAATCATTAGACTTTGTTTCATAATAGGCTTGAATTAGGAAATAATCGCACAAATAAACAACATCTCAGAGTAACTAGTATCAGTAAATAACCAGTTAAACGGCATTTGAATGAAACAAAAGACAACTAACATCCATATAATTGAATCGGCTAAAGAAATAATTCCGTTGTCCTAATTCGTATGGTGGACAGATTGTCTTGGGTCTCCATTTTAACCCAGAGACTTCACCTATATAACTATCAAGCAGATTGTGTGCTTTCCTTATTGTCTTGCCTAACTGTTTTTCTCATGAAAATCTACCTCAATTGTTCTTTATAATACTCTGGGTTATAATCGATAAAATGCAGCTTACCTATTTGCTAGCCCTTTTACCAGCTGTTCACGGCTTGGATTTAGGGTCTTTATTCAATCTTGGTAGTCCCACTAGCTCCATCAAAAGTCCTGTCAAGCGCGATAGTTGGGGCGGAGCGGTGTCTTTGGGTCCCTCGAAGTCTACTATCATCCGCGCGATCACAACCATAACCCCTGGGACGGCGCCATCCACGCAGGCTGGTATGTTATTTCTATGGCCAGGAATGTCTAATGGAACTGGTGACTTGGTTCAGACTACTTTGGTAAGGATCTCTGATCGCAAGCTTATGGAGGTGATGTGTACCAGCTGAAACCCCCAGGAATCGTGGCCCGACAACAGCTGGTGCGGTGCCACCGCAGGCCAGTGGTGTATTCGATGTTCGCTCTTCGGCTGGTTTGGACAACTCGATGGGCCGGCATCTCCAGTGTCTGGTTCAACGCCTGTCACTATTGAGTATGCCCTTCAGAGTGACGGGCAAACATGGAAGCAGACAGCGACCAACGCCAACACTGGTGCGGTCCTCAGCACCTTTAGCTATAAGTCAGGTCCCTATATGCGAGGATATGGAACTGGAACGGAGTGCAATAACGGATGCACACCTACTATTGCAACGCAGACGTATACCAACACAGTCATAACACTTGCCGCTGCGGACACAACCTTTGGTAGCACAATTGCAACAAGTCAAGGAGCAACATATAGTGGGCTTACGTCGAGCAGTGGAGGAAAGGTTTGGTCTATTGCAAAAATGGTTATTCCGAAGATGTCATAGTTACGCTGGAATAACGTTTCTATTTTGAGTGATATTTACCAAGAATCATCCTGCATGGTAATTTTTAGGCTAGTTTTCAATAAACAACGATACGGCTAGTGAATCAAAGATAGGCTATATTAAGTTTTATCAAATGTTATTTGTCTAAAGTGTGTAGATGAGCCATAAACCTAATGGCTAGTTCTTAGCGCCTTGGTAAGATGATTGGCAATTTGTATCTGATGAAGTGCGATAATTTATTATTGTCAAGAGAGTCAAGATCTGCGGAGTTCGGGATAGCGAAATCATCTCCACTAAACCTAAAACTTGAGAAGTTAACCCCAATCGTACCAGTTCTAGAACCGACTTCAGAGCCACGGTGGTATATTTGAGAGTCTAAACCAGCGAAGCGTAAGATTAAGGGGGCAGGGTGATATATTCGGGAGTGTTGCAAGACTAATCTCTAAGGTTCCGAGTTCCTGCGGCTCCTTTACTTATACCTCTCAGCTTGCTGCAGCCCTTATTCTCATGACCCATTTGATCTATCTCGTCATAACTCCTAAGCCTTTTATGCGTTTCCGACAACAAGAAAGAGAGACTAGATAAAAGTTCCAGTCGCGTTCAAAGAGAAAGGTGGTAGAAAGTATTTTTAAGCAGAGTATTCCAAGGTCGAGAAAATAATATACCTGATGCGAACACCTAAAACTGTAGTCTGAAAATGAGCTACGAAATTTGAAATTCGAAAACCGCTCTTCTCAATAAGCTACCGATCTGACGCTAGAGTCACTCCAGACTTAGTAGATAGCCCAGTTTTCCTCAGTCTGTGGTCGTACGTACCAGGTAATTGATAATCATGGATCTTGTAGCCGCGATTGCGATGGCACTCTTCAAGAATTCTGTTATGATCATCACTAATAGACAGCTGAGTGTGGATTTTGGCGTGCGTGACATGAAGTTCTAACATCACTGCCTAAAATTGTGCTTCTGGGTTGCAAGGCAGTACCTTTCTGGCATGCCAGGTGAAGGGGTAACAAGTTTAGGGATACTGCACTTATAATATACCTTGCACCAATGCATTTACAAGACTAATTAGACATACACGCTTGCTAAAGGAAAGTACAGATTTTGAAACGCAACTGAAGTATTCCTTTCTAAGTCCAGGAATTTAAATTCGAAGTATTAAACCTAAGGTTCTTGGAACTTCGGGGGAGAGAAGAGAGAAGGAATACTTTTCAGGATCAAAGTACTCCAGAGCTCGTTGAATCTACTTTACTAAAATGAAGCAGTTGACCATACCATAAGCGATTGTTGCCTTCCATGGCGCGTCTTTGTGCTAAGCAAAATCGCTAGCCCCCCACATATATTTCTACCATCATACCGGAGAACGACGTTTTGGCCCTAAGTACTGTTAGCGAAGATCTGATCAATGTCTAGCACTGAGCCATAAGTGAGCCCATATAAATTATGCTATTTGTATATAATTTAATGATAGATTATTTGGAGGGAGTTAATGAATAATATGTACCATAGTAGGCAATTCTAGAGCATGGAAAACGAGATGTAGGATGCCTATATTAGAGCCGGCTGACACTCTAGAATTACACAGAAAAGGAGATCAGCTTCTCGTATGCCTCCCTCGTCATGGCAGCTAACTCCGTATTCCCACTCTCCTCGTACTCCAACGTGAGCTCATTTAGCCTCCGGGTCCAAATCGGCCACTTCTTTAGTCCCCATTTTCTCAAGCTACTACCCTCTGCCGACTTCCCGATAAACTCTTCATAGATGGCAGTTCCAGCGAGCAAGATATATTGCGTAGCAACCATGATCTTGCAGTCGCGGTTAAGTCCTTGCGGCATCTCTTCCTCAAGCCCAATTGGGATATCCCGACTAGGGTACAAGCAGGGATCCGAGTACTGATTGTTGAGGCCAGAAGCTGTACAACAAGCGACGAAAGCTGAGAAGTTTACCTATTCGTCACAGCGTTGCTTATACTCTTCTAAAATACCGCTATGCATACCGTCGCTTACTTTGTGCTACTTGTCAGCATCGCGCTCAAAAAGACGGAAAAAAGAGGGTCTGTACTGTAGTTTCCATTCCAGTGGTCTCCCATTACCGAGACGAATATCTGCTCCTTAGTGTACACGAAAGAATCCTTTTTAGATGACATTAGTGGCATATACATAAAAACTAAGAAGCAACTTACTTCCCAAATTTTGAAATGCTTTGGCAGTGGTTTTCGGAGCTCCAGAATAAATTGTATGAAATAGTCTTGAGTGGGATCATTGTAAGAGACGCGCCTTGCGATGTCAAAAACGAGTTCCCAGAGACAATTAAGGAAACCGCCCATCCCTTTATCATCCTGGAATCTTATCAAGGGGTCGGAGAGCAGTAGTTTCTCCCAGTAGGACGCATTTACAAGTCGTGCTGTGTCCATAGCAGTGCTCTCGCTGGGTGAGAGCAGGAACGATCTCAAGATAGCACCTATATCACGGGCTACTGGCCCTTCAGAGGCATTGATCTCCTCCTCTAAAAATAAGAGCCATGGAAGTTTGTTGGTGGGTGTCGAAGTTGATTCGTCCTGACCTGGTGCCATTGTAGTTTCTGAATCAAATTTACAATTGATGCCGCAATTCTGAGATGAGAGGTTATTGACTGATTGTAGTGCAATTCGTCGAGATAGTAACCGATATCCCGCCTCAAAGCACACCCCTGTACAAAGCACGCGATTTTACATACAAACATCAATTTTTCGACTTTTAATAACTTTACAACAAATTAAGTAATTTAAAAAAGGTTTAAAAAATAAATGTAGTAAATGTTTTTATTTAATAAATACTAAAATAATATCAGAGTTTTTTTTATTCAATATTATTTTATTAACGTAAAAAAGCTTTTTTTTATATTTTATAAATTTTTAATACAACGATTTTAAAAAAGCATTTTTAGCACAATTGTTTAATTAAAATTAAAGTCTATAATATAAAATAAAATTTTAACTTTTAAAAAATAGTTAAAGTATATAAATCTATATATATAAGATAAAATAAATTCAAATCGTTTTGATTGGCTCAATTTAATTCCGGAAAAATTGTCCATCACGTGCGAGCATCACCTGACGACGTGTTTTACCCCAACAAAAAAAACGACATAGAAAAAATCGCTTATTTTGATCTAAAGTTTTTGAACTACTAATACGATTTTTGAAATGTTGACGTTTTTTATTACGCTAATTAAAAGCTTTCTATTAAGCTAGCATGTAGTTTATTATGTATTCTATAAAAGAAGTTATTCTTGATTTTGTTATGGGTGATTTATGTAGCGAATATCGCGGTTCACAAAACAACGTGTCGTGATTACGTAATACGTGATTTGACAGCTTGTAAAGCTTACAATACATGATTCGACAGCTTGTAAAGTTTAAAATACGTAATTCGACAGCCTGTAAAGCTTACAATACAAATTTACAGCTTTAAACTGTACGCACGTAATTTTACAGTATTATTTTATTAGCTATACAATTGTACGCTATAGTTGTATTGTTGTATTAGTTGTATTAATAATAATATACAGGCTAAATATTAAGGCTACAGTTTAATTGAAAAACCTTAATAAAGAATTATTAAGTTAAAAAAGGTAAACTATAAAAGTAAACTATAAAAGTAAACTATAAAGTAAACTATAAAAGTAAACTATAAAAACACTAATAGTTTTAAAATTAATATATAATAATAACAAAGTAATATTAATTATAAATACTTAGTTCAAAATTAAAGCAATAAAAAATAATGTAATAAAAACTGTAATACAAAACTGTAATAAAACCGTAACTACGGAAATGTAATTAAAATATTAAAATGTTTAACAATAATAATAACTAAAAATAACTTTAAAAATTTTTAAGCACAATATTTAAAAATACAAAGTAATAAAATAAGTTTAGCTAAAAAATAAACTCAAAAAGTAAATTATAAATTCCAATACTTAAAACGCTAAAAACGTTAAAAAATACTTTTAAAAAAAGTATTTAGTTGTTTATTTAAACAATATAAACAATAAAATATACAATAAAATAAAATATAAAATGTAATATAAATAAAATATTTAAAAAAGTCTAAATTAATACTACTAATTTTATTATAATTATTAAATTTTTTTAAATGTATATAACTAACTTTTTATGTTTATTTAAATTGTAAAACAATAAAAAGAATAAATGTAATTATAAATACTTTATATTAAATTGCAATTTTTAAATTTTAAATACTAAAAAATCTTAACAAAAAAACTTAATTTAAATAAATTTATTATTAAAATATAACAGTTATAATTCAAACTGTAATTTTATATAATCAATTTAGTTATTAGTAAAATTTTTACAATAAAGTCAATTTAAAATTTCAAACTATTAAAATACATTAATTATTATTTTCAATACAAATCTTTATTACAGTATTAGTTAAATAACATTAAAAAAAGTATTAATACATTTATAAATAAATATATGTAATTTACTGAACGATAACAATTCTATAGGTTTTTTATTATTTACATTTATTTAGTGAAAACTGTATTTTAAATTTTAATACAAAATTTTATTATTAACAATACAAAAGCGTAATTAATTATTATTATAGTTTTTGTACAATAATAAATGTATTAATACTTAGTTTAAAACAATAATATAACAACAAAGTAAAATAATAATAATAATAATAATAATAATAATAATAATAATAATAATAATAATAATAATAATAATAATAATAATAATAATAATAATAAAGAGCCTGATCTTCACGTTCAACCTCCGTGATATCTATGATCACTCATTCCACACAATTTCTGTCGCCTGATAATTGTAGGAAATTAGTTTCGGTTTTGGTTGACAGTGATAATTAACACAAAACAATCTGTCATCATTGCGAAGCTGCACAGATAAAGCGATGGCGTTTCTCTCTTGCTTGTGTTTCCTTCAATCCTCGACTGCCTCACCACCAAAAATTCTGCCTCTCCTTTTGTTCCTGTACTGCCCTCTCCCTAGGTCCTATGCTACAACTCAGTTGGAGTTCAAGTCTTCTGAGATTCATCCGTCAAAATGGATCCGTATACATATCTCAACCCATTCATCCTGGCTCAGCTGAAAGCTGAGCGTAAAACAGGAAACGAGCTGATCGTAGATATGTACGCGATCACAGGGGAAAAGTATAAAGTAGATTATGGGGTGCCAAAAGGAGAAGTGGTGTGGATGGAGATGATGAGTTCAGAGGAACGACAGAAGCTGTCGGAGGAGGAGTATAGAGGGTATAAGGCTAAGAGGGAGGAGATGGTGAGAAGGGAATGCATACGAGTTGCGATGTTGAGAGGCATAGGAGAAGACGAATTAGGAAGCGAATTTCAGGATGCAGTCTGAGAGAAGATTAGTGGCTAAAATATTCATGATGGGTCGGTCCTGCTCTGTAGTTTGTTGTTGGTATTATATTTTTAACAATTCATACAAGTTGTTCTAAGATGACAAGACCTACCGTTAGATAATCCCTAGGTATTTCTAATTACAAGTCCAACTTGCGTGATAAGCTTATGCAGAAGTTAGAACATGCATGTTAGAACTGCCTCGTCCAAACGAGTTGTAGAACGTGGGTTTGGGGCTTCAAGCAAGCAAGGCAATTGTGGAGATGTTATTTGAAACATAACCCACATCCATACTCGCTACAGTGAAAGACGTGCGAAGGAAGGCGTATGTAAGATTCCATCCATTTATCTTACATGAGTTGCGACGCCACGGTTGTGAGTTCATAACAGCCCCGTTGGCGGATCTTAGTTACTTTCTCCTGCCTTTAGTCCTTCGTTATCTTACTTGTTCATCATGGATACTAGCCGAATTTATGCTATGGCTGTCGGTGGCAGCTTTAGTTTCCTCCTCTTCATCAGTAGTCTCCCCTGCATTACCCGCTTGCTCAAGTATCTTTCACCCCTCGTATCAAAGCATCTAATCTACCGTTATGTCATTGATCGACACCGGCTTCTGGGCCCATGGAAAGCAGGCAGTTAGAAGCCTTATAAAGTTCCTGGGCACTGGGAGATGAGACAGTTTTCTGATGGAAATTTTGCATAGGGTACGGGGCCGAAGAGCGAATGAATTGGAGGTCCCGGTAACTACAATCCGAGCTTCTTTTGCGATAAGGGACTAGCTTATACTGGAAAATCCATCTTTGCTGGTCAACGCAAAGTTTATATCATAGCAGACAAATACAACATTCAGTCACTAAAAGAGTGGGCTGTGGTTAAGTGCAAGGAGGTGTTGCCAGCAATGTCAGTTTTTCATTCATACATAGTCTGAAAGCACTTCCATGTATTCTCAAGGGATTTCAGAGTTATACGCTCCGTCAAAAGACCATAAGATCCTTTGAACATCCATTGCATAAAGTGTTTCAACCGCTCAACGGAAAGGATCTTTTCGCCACGTTGCAAAAATGACCCTTCATAGTGTGTAAATTGAAAAAACCTGTTAGATAATTGCTCATTTAATTCCGAGTCATTAAAACTTTCTGCTTACTCAGTCCATAAATTTGCTGCCTGAACATATCACTTATTTGTTGGAGCGATAACAGGCCGATAGTGTCTCGATTCCGAGTATTTAGCTTCTATAGCTTTTTCTTTCTTTTTTCGAAATAAGCGTGGCATTTCGACAATTGCGTTTGTAGCTTTAACTTTAGCTGACAACATTTTGAACCTGGGAAAAAAAGAAAGTTTGGATTGGAAAAAATGTAAGAAAGCTCAACGAATTTAAAAAAGTAGTAAAAATCTATCAAAAGCGGTATTCTAACAAGCAAATAGTGGATATTGTAATAGAATAATCAAATAAAGGATTTGTGAATCTAAAGACTACGCTACAGAAATACAGCTTTAAAAAAATATGAATCCAAAATCAAAAGCCTTAAAAGCGCTTTCGGAATACAAAGACACCAATTATTAAATTCAACTAGTTTCCCACCCTTTTTGAAGCTCTCCACCCTTCTGAGGCTCGGGCTCCTCTGGGTTATGTAAATAGCCCAGTTCTCCTCAGTCTATGGTTGTATGTAACAGTAAATGGCTGAATCAGGCTTTTATTTAACGGTTAATATCTCAAATACCATCAAAAAGTGCCGATATTTCTGAAATACCATCTTTTTTTTTGACCTCTATCTGGTCATACCACTTTTTTAAAACAATAGTATTTCAGATAAAAGCCAAAAAAAATGATAGTATTTCAGATAAACACCAAAAAAATGATAGTATTTGAAATATTTCTGAAATACTATTATTTTATGCTAAAACTAACTAACGCATTTAACTTACAAAGTTTTAAATTTAAATAATCTCACGTATTTTTTAATTTTTTGTATATTTGATTTTTCAGCCGTTAGTTTTTTGTTGTTTCGATTAATATAACTTTTCAAATAAGCACTACTTTTCTTAATATATCTTTAGCAAAAAAGCTATTAAATTTTACGTTTTAAACGTTTCTGAATTATAAAAAACAGCCTATTTAAATAAAACGCACTTCGATATTGTATGCTGTACGCTTCGATTTTGCAAGTTCAGAATTAAAGCTAGTAATTCTAAAAAAAAAAAAGTTTATATAACTTACTTAAAGCTTTATACTTGCTTTTTTGCAAATTATTTCAAAGCATCGAATATAAATAGTTTGAAGTATATAATACTTTACTATCGTGCTGCAATTGTTAATAATCTTAAAATTACTTTAAAGCAAATTTAATTAATTAAGCGCTTTTAGTACTATAACAAAATTCTTTATTTTTAGGCTTATTGTGCAAAACAAGCTATTTTCGAAAAAGTATATAGTAACAAAACTTAATCGTTTGCTTTACTTTCGGCGTATATCGAAAAGTTTAAAGTTGTAAATTCAAATAATTACGCTGTTATAGAAACTTAAGCAAATAGTGTATTTTAAACTGCGTTTTTTGTTTCAGCTTTTTGTCGATCGGCTACAAAGCGCTTTCGTTAGTTTTATGCTATCGACAGTACTTATACAAAGTCTCGGTATTGTATAATATTATTAATTTGTTGTAAAATCGATGCAAACAACAAAATAACACTTTTATTTTAAGCATTAGTATTTATTAAAAAATATTACTAGTAAAGCTAGTTTTTGCGCTACTTAAAATTTGCTTTTTTTATTACTTTGTTAGCGCAGTATACTTTTATTTCTAATCGTAAAAAAAAAATAGCAAAAACAGTCGAAAAAAAGTATTTTCAAGCAATTCATTTTTATTGTTGTTAGTATATTGCGAACAATTTACAGCAAAAATATAGCAATAAAGTAAAGTTTTTGTTTTAAAAAGCGTATAAAGCTAAAACGCTGCAATTGTATAAAAATAAAATAGCGAAATTGAAAAAAGTTAGTACTAACGTTTTCGATTATTTTTGCAATATCGACAATAAACTGTAGACTAAAGCTTACTTAAAATATTTTCGATTTAGCTATAATATTTTTAATATTGTTAAATTTTGAATTTTAGCTAAAACGATTATCGGCGTATGCTTTTTTTTCAAATGCTAAATAGTATATACTTTTTAGTAACTAAAATATAGTTCGAAAAGCGATTAACAACTAGCAAATCCGATCAATTCGCTAACGTGTCTATAACTAAATTTAAAAGTCGTTTTCAAGCTTTTTGTCGATATCGAGTATACTTTACAAATAAAATATTGCTTAAGTCGAAAATTTTAATACAAGTCGAAAATAAGTAGTTGTTT